>JALPQI010003971.1:0-76227 GCA_025490895.1 Thaumatotibia leucotreta
TATTATTTTTTTATTATCTAGTGCGAATCAGCTCGTGATTCTGATTCGAATGAGTTCACGTACATCCAGATCTGAAAAAATCAGGATTTCAGGATTTCTTGATAACGCCCGTTTGATACTTATCTATATCCATAATTATGCTACTTATCTATATCCATCTGATACTTACCTATATCCATCTAATACTTATGTATATCCATCTGATAATTATCTATATCCATCTGATACTTACCTATGTTCATCTAATACTTATGTTGTATATCCATCTGATAATTCTCTATATCCAACTGATACTTACCTACGTCCATCTAATACTTATGTATATCCATCTGATAATGATCTATATCCATCTGATACTTACCTATGTCCATCTCATACTTATCTATATCCATCTGATACTTCATTAGTTTCATTACCTATATCCATGTCATACTTATCTACATCCATCCCGTTCGTACTCGCGTATTGGTGCGAGACGGATAGAAAGTTAGTTCGCGTTAATAACGTAGCGGCAGCCCATGGTAGGGCTATACTAAGTATCTTGACTTATGGGCATAATTTAAAGTATTTGACGATGTTTCGAAAAACTTAATAAATAAAGTAGTGCTCGCAAGGATTCTGGATAATTTTAAAACTGTATTCCTGATGATTATTGAGACTAAAATGTCATAAATATATTTTTTTCTGGATTATTGATTATTTTTAGGGTTAATTTGTAAGTGGGTCTTTATTTTGAAAACTACAATTTAATATACTTAAATTAAATCTAAGTAACCTAACTAACTGAACCTATAATCTAAGATAGCCCCTTGTGGCATTATACTATACCGAAGATGCTGGCGGCATTTCCTCGCTGTATCATACTGACAAACGATACAAAATCGTACTCTTTACGCCTCCGTCGTACGCCCTTATAATTTATTACGTCTTAAAAATTTGCCATTTTCAGCTGCAGCGGCCGCCTTAAAATGTAGTTCGTTGAAGATGGATCAGTGCCAGGGTGTCTACGCCAGTTAAAACCAAAAAAAAAAATATTGTCATTGTAACTCAGTAAGAAATGCGTTTTTGATGTAAATGTCCACAATGGAATGTAAAATTGTAAATATAATATAGGACATTCCACTTACGTTCAACGTTTAGGCATTGTTATTAAATGTGAAATCTAAAATAAAGCTAACTATAATTGAAACTGAATCTAAATTAAATAAAATAAAATTGTAAAAAGAATACCCCTTCGAGGAATTACCCCCTTTTATATTGTATTTTGAAAACATAATTAATATCAATATGATTATTGTACCTAATTATACTGTACGTTTTGTTGTTTATTCTTGTTTTATTTGGCTGTACTAAAACTAACTGGGTAGGACATGTTGCCAGGCAGAGTGACAGGTTGACTAAAATCTTAACGGATTGGTGGCCAATTTCGGATGAAAGAGCCCCTGGGCGTCCGTTAGCTCGTTGGGTCTACAACATTCGCAAGATTGCGGGAGACTTCTAGGGTTAGATTGACTCAGGACCATGCATGAGTGGCGTACTAGAAGGTCTATGCTCAGCAGTGGGCAATAATTGGCTGAAATGATGATGATGATATACTAAAATCCGGGAAAGCCCCAACAAGTTCGCCTTTAAAAGAAGTGTATGTGTATACTTTGCTGACGGAACTAATAATTGTTAATCCTTAGTGTTTTCTATCTGCATTTGTATTTATGTATGTGCGTAGTTATTTATTTATGTTATTTTTTTATAAATATATATATATTTATATATTAGTGTGTATATTATTATATATGTAATAGGGTATTCAGTACTGTATCAGTTGGTATTTTATTAATTGTTTATTAGCTTCTCTTGCACCGCTCTTCTGCTTCTCTGTTTTGTCCGATGGTCGACTGGTAGAGAATGCTTCATAGCATTAAGTCCGCCTTTTGTATGATTTTTTTATTTTGTGCAATACATCATCAGCCTATGATAGTCCATTGCTAGACGTAGGCCTCTCCTATTAACTATGCATATAGACGCATATAGGAGGTAAATGCCCACAATCGCACGCTGGGCAAGCTGATTGGCGATCGCAGTAATGTGTCCACTATGATGACACTGCTGCCCCTCATCAATCGTTATAAAAAAAAAATGGTCAGTGACACTTCAATCCCTTAGTCGACTCTTACGACACCCGCAGGAGGAGTTGGGGTGGTGACAAATGTATTCTTACTGCCGTCACCACACGGCCTATTTTGTGCAATAAAGATTAAATAAATAAAACGACGTTTGAAACATGTCCCGCCATTTCTGCCGAACTCCAAGCTGCTATACCAGATGTCTCTCTTTTTTATTCCATTGTGCCTTGGCCCCTTTTTATTATGTTTAAAGGGTTCCGGGGCGGAACTTCCGCCTCCATTATTTGCTATTTGGGGGCCTTTTTAGTAGTTTTTTAACGAAAATATGACACTTCGCAATGTGTTAAGTTTGATAGTTAATTCATTCGCTAAAACGAAGACATTTTTTACAAGTTAACCTCGTAAGGCTCAACGTCCTATTTTTAGGACATCAAAATTTACTCATAACGGCCCATGACGTCATATTTTTCAAAGAAATATCAATTTTATTTTGTAGGTCCCAAAATCACTACATAGGTAGTATAAAATAAAGTCACTTTTTCTGTCCCTATGTCCCTTTGTACGCTTAAATCTTTAAAACTACGCAACGGATTTTGATGAGAATTTTTTAATAGGTAGAGTAATTCAAGAGGAATTTTAAGTAGGTATAGTACCCGTGCGCAGCCGGGGCGGGTCGCTAGTTAAAAGTAAAATGTCCTTTTTTAGTACACTGGGATATTATTTCACTTGTCCTAAAAATGGGCCTTACGAGGTTAACCGACTTCAAAAAGCGACTAGGATGTAGGATGATTTAGCTGATGACACTATTGGCTCTCCGAATCGCTAAACTGAAGTGGCAGTGGGCGGGGCACATTGCGCGTAGAACCGATGGCCGTTGGGGCGGGAAGGTTCTTGAGTGGCGGCCACGTACCGGAAGGCGTAGCGTGGGTAGGCCCCCCACAAGTTGGACCGATGACCTGGTGAAGGTCGCAGGAGTCCGCTGGATGCGCAGTAGCGGTCATTGTGGCAATCTTTGGGGGAGGCCTATGTTCAGCAGGACGTCTTTCGGCTGATATGATGATGATGATGATGATGACTATTTGCTGATAGGCATCAGTGATCGACGTTTTCACGTTATTATTTACTAACCCCCTTATTCATACTCGTCTCTTAACTTAATAAGTATACCTAGGTATGTTTCTAATATAATCGAGGGAATGACTAAATGAAACATCGACACGGTAATGGTTATGTTATCGATGACAATATCCTATTGAATACATATATATCCTATTCCATAAATAAGCAAATTTGAAAAATCCGGTAGCTAAGAAAATCCAGGAACTACCAGGATATTTTTCATGTTAATTATTTTCCCATGTCGTTAGAATATTTTTTTATTCGTTTTTGTTGATGAATATTTTTGTATTCTGAAACTAAACAATGAATTGTATTCTCGTAAGCTAGGTAGGTACCTATACAGGGTGTTTTTTTTCGACCGTTCAAATTCTACGTAGTGAATGTGTAGGTCATACTGACCAACTTTTACTATGGGGACAAAGTCGAAATCGCGAAAAAAAAATCAGCTGTTTCATACATTTCGGCCGGCGTAATGCCGCCAATTTGTATGAAACAGCTGATTTTTTTTTCGCGATTTCGACGTTGTCCCCATAGTAAAAGTTGGTGAATATGACCTACACATTCACTACGTAGAATTTGAACGGTCGAAAAAAAAACACCCTGTTTAAGACACGAATTATTATTTATTTTATGCATGTATTGAATTTGTTTACTTCTTTAAGACGTATCGACAACAGTTAGGTATGTCGATATACATATATAATTTTGTATAAAATGAATAAAAAATATTCATTGATTAAAAGAAATGGTAAAACTAAATAAAATATTTAAAATGCTGATACCCATTTCAAAAACCTTGAAATAACTAGGTAGGTACTACAAATTCAAATATACGCCTTTGTAAAAATGTAGGTACCTAGTACCTACCTAGCCTATTAGATGAATTATAGGAATAACCGTAAAACTACCCAACTATAGTCCAAAAGCTCCTAAGTATGGTCCAAATCTAAGTCAAAAATCTTCGATTTAGTGTAATTTATTATATTATGACGCAGTTGTTGCACAAAGTCTCCTCATTAATGATTAAAAAACTTGATAAAATACAATAAAAGATTTCCATTGATGCTTAATTACGAGTTAAACTTGTGGACCATAGTTGTAGTAGTGGACTATAGTTGTATGGTTTTACGGAATTTATTTTGTCATTTAAAATAAAACTAAATTCATAACTCCCCGGAACGTCAACGAAATTATAATCATAACAGTCCATATTTTTTAATAACGAGATAAGTTAGCCATAAACATTAAACACCACGAGCCGCGCCTGCGCAGTAACAATACAATAAGCGGCCATGTATGACATACCGAATACCGACATAGCTATCGCCAAATACGAAAGACTAATCACTTCGTCCAAGATACCTCTTTAATGAGAAATTACGTTGTCAATTGTTTTTAAAAAAGTTTTTGTGTCTAGAATAAAACTAGGACAGAATATTTTTAACTTAAATTCTATTTTTTTTATTTGAAATGGGCTGATTCAACTCATGGCCACAGACTAGCAAAGGGCGGAGATTTTATTAGTATTCGGCCATGTATGACATACCGAATACCGACATAGCTATCGTACAGTCACAACCAAATATATCGTGGCATCCAGCCAGAGCGCTCAAAAGTATCTGAACACGCTTCTATCGTTATGGCCACAGATGTCACATACCATAGATCAAGAAAACGTATCTACTTAGCGTGTCAAATGAACTCAGTGAAATCTACTGAGTTATCCGTCTTTAATCGCAGCTTGCAGCTTTCGGGCGTCAAATTTTGTAAGTTGAAGTGAACAAAAACATTAATAATGCCTCCTTAAGTAATATTAATTGCAACAACACAAAAAAATATGAATACTTCAAGGGCCTGAGACATATTTAAAATCATGGACAAGTAACAACTTCAGTACAAAATCTGACACGCTCGGCCGCCATACAAATGAATGAACTTGTTTCTTCTATTCTATCCAAATCGAATTCTGTGATTATGGCAATAAAGCCGCGTTTAGATAATTTTGAACACTTCGGACGATACGATATCCGATAGCAGCTGTAGGTAAATAGAAAGAAACATATAAAATAAATAAATATCTTGGGACATCTTACACAAATCGACCTAGTCCCACGGTAAGCTCAATTAAGGCTTGTGATGTGACCAGGCGACGATATATATAATAGATAGATACTTAAATACATAGACAGTCATGACCAAGGTACAAATATTTGTTATAAATAAATACACAAATGCCCTCGCCGGGATTCGAACCCGGAACCTCCAGCTTCGTAGGCAGGGTCAACCAACTAGGTTACGGAGGCCGACAACATTAAAGGAGAGACCTAATTATTTTCGCCCATTACTGAGTACTCTACGATGACATGTCCACGGACACCGGTAAACTTTTTCGAATCGTAATTAAAATGGCGGGCAATTACAATGCTTATTGAATCGTTCGGCAGATGGCGCGGCACGATAAAGGGATTTTTGTTTTTGCGCTTCGTACGCGCAGCATTGATCGTTAGCTAAGTTAAGGTGCATTCAGACCAAACGAGCATTCGCTATTCTAACCCCCTACTCTACGAAATTGGATCGTTACACGAAACGTGATTCATTCAAAGTCAAAGTCAAAATATTCTTTATTCAATTAGGCTCAGCAACGAGCGCTTTTGAATCGTTAAACTAAATAGCGAATGAGAGAAAAAAAAACTACTTCCGGTTCTAACCCTACACCACTGCCTGAGAAGAATCCGGCAAGAAACTCAGCAGTACTTTAGTTTTATAACATCTTACAGCTAACATGCATTCATTAAAAACGAAACATGAATTTGATTTAATGTAAATACAGATATAGTACATTAACTAGAGATGAAGTCTCTAATAATCAGAATAATTATTATATAAATGTAATGAACTTTGAGAAATGCATGATGTAAAGATATATGTAAAAGGGCACACAATTGTTTTTAGATTTCGTAGAGTGAGGGATAGAATAGCGAATGCTCGTTTTGTCTGAATGTACCTTTAGCTTGCGTTAGGCTGCCTGCACACTATGGGGACTCTGTCAAAGTTTAAACACTAGGGCTTTCTCAGCCTCTGGAACCTAGTTGGTAGTGACTCTGCCTACGAAGCTGGAGGTTTCGTGTTCGAATCCCGGCCAGGGCATTATTTGTGTATTTATTTATCACAAATATTTGTCTCTTGGTTATGGCTGTTTATGTATTTAAGTATCTGGATGTATCTATCTATTAAATATATCGTCGCCTGATAAGCCCACATCACAAGCCTTAATTGGGCTTACCGTGGGACTAGGTCGCATTGTGTAAAAATGTGCAAGAATATTTATTTATTTCAAGTAAAATTATGTCATAGAGATGAAATTAGCAATGTACAAGTTGCGGAACATTCTCAAAATTGCAGGAATATAGGTACTCGGAAATTTCCGAGAATTTTCATGAGTTTTTATGAGTAGGTAAGTTAGGAATGTTTCCATGAAAAATTATAAAAAAGTGTTAAGAAGAATATTGTATTTCACAATTGAGTAAACAAGGCATAAAATATACCTTAAAAGGCATGCATATACAATGGTTTTGGCATGATTAGATTGCTTGTAAAATTTAAATTGCCGAGAACATTCTCTATGCAAGTTTCGCTACTTATAAAACTTCTCGGTAATCTCGGTACAATGCTAGGCGAAACTAAGAATTATGAAACTGACGAATATACTTAACCACAGTGTGATGCTGTACTTGCCTTGTCACCCCTCACGGTCCCACTGCTATAAAGGATGTAACCAAAATAGCGGATAACCCGCTTAAAGCATTTTAAATGTAAGTATATTCTGATTAGGAAGTAGCAGAAGCTATTTTTTTTAATACATATTTTTTCGTCATAGGCGATTTTTTGGTCAGTATGTCCATGAGCCTCAGTTCCCGCTTTCCATCGAGTGGGCTGAGAGTTTTTTTGGTCTACCTACGTCACATAAAAAAAGTCTATACGCCCAGCTTTAAAAAAATCCTGAATAAAACTTGATTTCATACTTTTTATTTTTCAAATGATATTTTATAGGTACTTTATATTTTTCAAATGATATTTATTTTCTTCCTTTCATATTTTGGGAAATTTGAAAGAAAGAATTGGGTTTTATTGCAAAGTATAAATGATAACACAAAAAGCCTTTTACTCTTTTTATTTTGACAAAAGAAATTAATTCACTTGTTTTCTTATTCCACTTTCCTTATAATACAGAATTTATAAAGTAATTAACTATCTACTTATATTTATATGTATACTTCATTTCTCTATATAATACAAAATATATTTACAATGTCTCCCCGTAATGTCCCATATATAATAAATATTTTAGTCCATTCAAAATATAAAATACACATTTATATTTTCAAATCATACGAACACATCAATTGTTATTATGTACATGTTTTATTTTAATATACGACATATAATAATTGCCTAACAGATGGATTAAAAATATAAATATGTATTTTGAAAAATATAGAAACAATTGAGCAATTGAAATTACCTATATATTCATTTCTTGATAGTGTTTTTATTTATTTTAGCATAAGAAACATTTATTGTTTTGAATAGACTAAAATATTGAAATTGCAGTAGAAATTAAAAATAAAATTTATAGCTTAAATAAAAGGGTTGCATTCAGAACACATTTTTTGCACAAACACTGTAATAAATAGTTACATTAATTTTAGATCAAAACAATATTGTTCTATAAAACTTAAAATTATTTATCACAACGGAATGGTTTGTGTTAATTACCGCATGTTCAATGGATACTCTAAATAAATAAAAATGTATTTAAAGCTCACTTTTTTATTCAAAATAAGAGCATTAATTAAGTGCAGGAATGCATATTTTTCAATGCTCAATTTAATGTAATACAACATTTTAAACAAATAATCTGAAAATATTTATAATGCAGTTTCTTTATATTGCAATAAATCAAGTGTCCTTAAAACAAATAATTCTTGGTAAAATCTTGGAGGGAATAAAACAAATTGGAATAGTTGCAGACATGAGATTCTGTCACATCTTCTCAAATCAATATTTATATTTTTCCTACAATTTTGACACTTTTGCAAACGTCAAATACGAAAATAAATCTTTAGCTTGATAGTAAATAGCATTCAAAAACTTATTAAAGTTTTTATTTATTTCCAAAATAAAATGGCATTTGATAATAGGAACTATTATTTCTTATATTTGACGTAAGACAAAAATAAATAAAAACATTAAAAAGCAAAATTGTAGTAAAAATAGAATTGCCCTATAACATGTACAAATAACCTTTTTTAAACAATTACACCTTATTTTAGATATTATAAAAATTTACAATGATTTTTAGTTGATTTTATTAAATAATTTCCTTAAAGTTAAAGTTGGTTGTGCCGATACAAGTAATTCACATTTACAGCTCTTGTGCGTTAAAAATGACATTGTCTTTTTAACTTGACAGGTAAACGTGTCCGCCATTTTGCGGGCAGGCGCCATCTTGATTTCCGCTATCGTCAACTTACTTTGCCGTAGAGAGCTGTTACACTGCAGGCCATACCCTGTAGACAAAAAAAGTAATTTACATTTTCCGAATAAATCATCAATTACTACTTTTAGAATTGAACTAATGGTTTTTAGAAATACTACAGTGCTTGGCCGCTATGGAGTCAATCCTGACAGATGTCAGTTCCATACATTATCTGTCAACAATGTCACTTTTTGACACATAATCTCGTCGGGTTAAAGGCAGAACCAACTATTTCCTTGAAGTTGGTTTTGACAAATGGTATTTTATGGTAGTGACAATAGAACACTATTTGCTAAAAGATGTTTTACCGAAATAGTTGATTCTGCCTTTAAACCGGCGATGTATAGTAAAAGTGTTTAGTAGTTTTATCTTTCAAGTAAAAATTATATGACCATGTGCCTATGCTTTGGAACAAAAAATACAAAACACAATACAATACATTACACCTTAAAAAATACAAACACAAATAAATGAAATATAATTAATATTTATTACGATTAAATATAATGTAAGTTGAATATCTTCTCGAACTAGTAAGTACAGTTAGAATTTTCATATTATACACATTATTTTTTAAATGTTTATTAAATAAAAAAAACTTACTTGTCTATTTATCGGCATCAGTCTGAGACCCTGTAGTCGTTGAGTTACTGTCAGCAATAGTTCGAATAATACTGCAACTGCATCGGACTGCAATAAAAAAGGAGAGCTATACTTGCCAGACTCCGACTGCTAGTACTGCTAGTAATATTACTAGTACTGCTAGTATTAGTAATGTTACTAGCAGTAAGACAATACGTGCGTTGAAAGCTTGCTACAGGCATGAATGTTAAGTATTTTGTAGACATAATTTCAACTAACGCATCAATTTTATTTGTATTGATTTCAATCTGACGAAGATCATTAGAAAATCGTTATCACGATTATTTTAGTGTGAACTGTGTACAGTTATTTTTGCTTTGCCATCTAAGCGACTAAGGACGGACAAACATACAATTAGCGATAAGTGTGTAATTATGTCGTCTAAAATTAGACAATAAGGGCTTCTAATCGAATTAATGTTTTACGAAATCAATTTTATTACGTCAACATTTGACAAGAAACGTGGATAAAAATGTGTGGGAGTCTAGCTATTTATAACAAATCAAATGATATAAGCTGGTTGACAGTGGTTCACTTTTTTAAGAGCCTATATATCTACGAAACTATAAATTATAGGGAGTGGCTACAAAGAAAAATATTATAGTAAATTAAATGACATTTTAGTATGTATTACTTTTATGAAAGAATATATTTGTTATAAATGAGACCAATTGCATTTCGTAAAGCAGGATAAGTACACTGAAAGTTTTAACGTTTGACTGACACGGAATCACATACGTTCTACGTTACGAATTTCGCATGACAATAGTACTTACTACTTACGTTGTAATATAATAAAAAATATAATCAATTGGGAAGATGTAACCCTAGTCTGCCGAGCCAGCTTTCAGCGCATGAACTGTTTCGACACTGGGCACGAAGATGATGGAGGCGTCAAAGACTGGGCGTACTTACTTGGTGGAGATGCTGGGAACGCCTTGGCCGTGGTGAGGGATGAAATATTTGTTGAAGGATTACTGACTAGGGCATGCAATCACGGCATGTTATAATTCAAATACCGTGATTGCATACAAATGAATCCCGGGATTGTATGCTAATGCTAACTAGGTAATTTTAAAATTCGTTGCACAAAATCTTCTATGGAAATATAAATAAATAAATAAATTCGAAAAACTTCGAAATAGCCCAACATTTTAAAATATTTTATACTTTACATCGTCCTAATACTGAAAATACCAGCTATCTGCACAAATCAGGTTTTGGTATAATCAATTTAATAATTATCATGATAATTAAATTCATCATCAAATAACACAAAACGTGCACATAGCTAGTATTTGCCGATATATTTATAGGACGATATGTAGTACTCAAATTTCATGGTATTTTTAAATGACTTCATTAACAAAGAATTTATGAACCGAAGAACGAAAAATAACCGTTCTTTTGAATAAAGAAAATATCGGTTCTGATCCCTGCTTCAAACTATAGCTACACATTATGACAGAAAGAAACTCACGTCAAAAGTCCTGTATATGCGTCAGTTTGGTACCAGGAGCCTGCTTCAAACTAGAGCTACCAGTAAAGTCAGGTTATATTAGCCATAGGGGGTAACATTGCCCGCCCAAAAAAATGCATCTTGGCAAATTAATAATTGATTAAAGTAAGATATGTATATAAATTGTACAGTTTTGAAAATAAATATGATGAAAAAAAAGCAAGTCTATTTGCTTGACAACATTGACAATGTTACATGACATCTTTATATATATTCACGTCAATCAAAGCGGTTTTCACGTGGCCAATGTTACCCACTAGGGCTAAAGTAAACCGATTTTACGGTACATATTGCGACAGTAAAAAGACTCACGTCAAAAGTCCAGGGTTCACGTCAGTTTAGTACCAAGACACCAGGAGTCTGCTTCAAACTGTAGCTACATATTGTGACAGTAAATAAACTCACGTCAAAAATCCAGTGTCCGCGACAATTTGGTATCAGCCTACCTGCTTCAAAGTGTACACATTATGAAAGAAAGGAAACTCACGTCAAAAATCCAGGGTTCACGTCAGTTTAGTACCAAGACACCAGGATCCTGCTTCAAACTGTAGCTACATATTGTGACAGTAAATAAACTCACGTCAAAACTCCAGTGTCCGCGACAATTTGGTATCAGCCTACCTGCTTCAAAGTGTACACATCGATGCTTATCCTGAACAGCGCTGCATCTCAAGACACTGTCTTGTCGTAATTTGAATTCTAACAATGAAGCACTACAATTCCAATTTCAGGTGCGTACTATTTTGGAATATAGTTGTTCATGATAAGCAATGACATTATGAAAAAGAAACTTACATCAAAAGTAAAGGGTTCACGTCAGTTTGGTACCAAGATTTGGTATCAGCCTACCTGCTTCAAAGTGTACACATGAAAGAAAGGAAACTCACGTCAAAAGTCCAGGGTTCGCGTCAGTTTGGTACCAGGAGTACTGCGGCACGTAGGGCGGGTGCGGCTGCGGCGCCCCCTGGTGGTGCAGCGCGTGCGCAGCGTGCGCGCCTTTCATGTCCCACGGGCCGGGCGGCGCGCCCTGTTCAAACAAAAATTAGCAAAATATAATAGGGATAGAGAGAAGCTGGAGGCTTTTGAGATGTGGTGCTGGCGCAGAATGGAGGGAATAAAGTGGACAGATAGAGTAACAAATGAAGAAGTGCTGAGGCGAGTTCAAGAAGAGAGGACATTATTGGCCGGGCGGCGCGCCCTGTTCAAAGAAAAACAATTAGCGAAATATTCCTCCGTCCCCATTTTACCATCGGACTACCAGAATCGGCACTCCGGCATCGCTTCATGGTAGGTATTCCAAAAATGGAGCATTCCATGAAAACGTGTCGTAAGCGACACTGTCTTTTCAATATTTTTGAAAAAAATAATTAGTAAGCTGAATTACAGTATAATAATAACATATCAAGGCTTTAAGATTGACAGTGTTTGCTACCAGCTAGCATATTTTATTAGGGTAGCTACCATAGCGACACGTAAGCGACAAAAAGTAGATGTTTTCATTAAATGCTCCAAATACACACGAAGCGTTTCGCTTCGATTCGACTTTCCTTATGCGAACTGCCAAAGAGTGGAATGCCTTGCCCGAAACTGCGTTTCCGCATGTGTACAATCTGAATATCTTCAAGACAAGAGTGAATAGGTATCTCATAGGTAAACGTGCTCCACCGTAGACTGCATCATCACTTACAAGCAGATATGATCGTGGTCAAACGTCTACCTATTATGAATAAAGAAAAGACAGTGATTTGGCGTTCAGGGTAATGTTACCACGGGGAAAGTTTCCATTTGGGAATATTCGCCATACTATGTTGGGAAAGTTGCTGGGAACGACCCATCACTAAATAGACAGCTTGTGAAATTAAGCTTTTCCGTGTGGTGACGGCAGTAAGAATACATTTGTCACCACCCCAACTTTTCCCGCGGGTTTCGTAAGAGTCAAGTAAGGGATTGTCACTGACCATTATTTGATAGAAGATTGATGATGGGTAGCAGCGTTATCATAGTGGGCATATTACTGCGATCGAATTATAGTTGCGTTAAGTTAAGTTAAATTACGAAAGAGAAAATATTCAACAACGAAATAAATAGCAACTGTCGAAATTTCAAAGCCTAAACGTAATAGTACACAACGACGGACGTAAAGAATAAATTCATCGGAAATTATTACAAAAACAAACGAAAATTCTGGATAAGCTTCGCGACTGTTCTATAAAATTATTATAGTCACTTTTATATTTATCCTTATCTACTCAGAAATTTAATTTATATAATGTAAGGCGCGGCGCCACGCCCGGCGGCCAATATCGTAAAAGGTAGTACGAGTTGTCATGCAATTAGATGATTTGGGTTTGTATCAAATCAGGTCTGTTTGGACCACTGGGGAAATAATTAGCTGAAAATGACTTTTCGGGTATTTTTTGTAATTTAAAATGGTCAGGGGTTTCCCAAAACCTTGTAATACAACCTTGTAATACAGGGTGCTTTGACCCAAATAATAAAGTTTTTTTGGGAAGATGATACGAACGAACAAATGTAATTGTGTAATCACTTTCTCAAGTCACGTGTTGCTTTTAGGACAAAAATGCTGTTGGAACTCCAAATAAAATGAAATAAATAAATAAACTAAAACAACCTGACAAGAACCACAGGCTACATCCATGAACAAATAAAGCATGGAAGCCACACGCCATACTAAATTGTCTTTAAGAAACGGTCTTGAATTTTAGGTTACAAGTGTCACCCCCTCGTCAATACATCACGGTAATGAATTTCAATGTCAACCTATAAAAACTTCAACCGCCATTTAGAAATAGTTATTATTGGTCCACCAAAGTTTTGATTGGCTATATTCTATAAACATTCGTCAAAGATGTTGCGCCGAAATATGCGCGGTGTTAAGAAAAGCGGGGACGCACAATTGAACAATGTTTTTGGGGGCATTTTTGAGCCGGCGTTAAGGTGCATTTAGACCAAACGAGCATTCGCACATTCTATCCCCCACTCTACGAAATTTGTTCGTTACATAATACGTGATTCGTCGAAATTCGTTGATTAAGTAGAGTGGGGGATAGAATGAGCGAATGCTCGTTTGGTATAAATGCACCTTGAGACGTCCATGTTATATAATTTGGTCGAAGGGATGCATAAATTCGTAACAAATACTTACGTAACCGACCCTCGGGTCCCAGGATTGTTGGTGGGGAGGCTTGACGTCACATGACGCGTCTGGCGACCGCCCCGCTGACGGCTGAAACAAGAACTACTGTTAATATAAGAAGCTTCATAGATGGCGCTAGTATGTTATGGTTCGTGAAATATAAATTGGTAACTTTCTACCTACATTATAGTCAAAATAAACATTCAATTTATTTTTCTTGAACTATACAACTGGTTTTTTTGTGGGATTTGGTTTATGTTAGATTCGCACATGATTTTAAATAATTATAAAAGAGACCAGGAGACAGCTCGGAGACGACCTTCGAAATTGGAGTGAATATTCCAAAAGCCATTGTAGCTTTCTACAGTGTTTAACATCTTACCTTAACATCCCAATCCCCGTAAGAGACAGCCCAGGAGACAACTGGCTTTATTTAGTTATCGTCTTAACTTAACATCCCAGTTTGGCTGTTTGATGTCCCACGGCGTTCCCGTAGGAGACAGCCCAGGAGACAACTAGCTTTATTTAGTTATCGTCTTACCTTAACCTCCCAGTTAGGCTAGGACGGCGTGCTTGACGTCCTAGGGCATCCCCGTGAAAGACAGACCAGGATAAAGCTCGGAGACAAACATCAAAATCGGAGTGAAAGTTCGAAAAAGCTACATTAACGTCCCAATTAGGCTGGGGGGGCTGTTTGACGTCCCACGGCGTTCCCGTAGGAGACAGACCAGGAGACAACTAGCTCTATTTAGTTATCGTCATACCTTAACATCCCAGTTAGACTGGGGGGCTGTTTAACGACCCACGGCGTTATCGTAGGAGACAGCCCAGGAGACAACTAGCTTTATTTAGTTACCGTCTCACCTTAACATCCCAATTAGGCTGGGGGGGCTGTTTAACGTCCCACGGCGTTCCCGTAGGAGACAGCCCAGGAGACAACTAGCTCTATTTAGTTATCGTCTTACCTTAACATCTCAGTTAGGCTAGGACGGCGTGCTTGACATCCTAGTGCATCCCCGTGAAAGACAGACCAGAATAAATCTCGAAGGCATCAAAATCGGAGTGAAAGTTCCAAACAGCTATCGTAGCTTTCTTAGTCGGCAATATGCTGAGTTGGGTCCATTTTGTGATGCACACACCACTTACTTTTTTTTATTTCCTATGTTGTCTTGTTTATGTTTGTACTGTAAGCGTCACAAATAAATGTTTTTCTTTCTTTCTTTCTATAGTGGTTTATATAGTTACCTTAACGTCCCAATTAGGCTGAGGGGGTTGTTTGACGTCAGACGGCGTTTTCGTAGGAGACAGCCCAGGAGACAACTAGCTTTATTTAGTTACCGTCTTACCTTAACGTCCCAGTTAGGCTAGGCCGATGCGTTTGACGTCCTAGGGCATCCCCGTGAAAGACAGACCAGGAGACAACTAGCTTTATTTAGTTATCATCTTACCTTAACATCCCAGTTAGGCTGGGGGGGCTGTTTGACGTCCCACGGCGTTCCCGTAGGAGACAGTCCAGGAGACAGCTCGGAGACGGGTGTGGAACTCGGGGTGGGGGAGTGCGCCTGCGCCGCGCCTGCGTACGCGCCGGGGGAGTGCTGCGAGCCGGACGAGCTGCCGCCGCCTCCTGTGCCAAAAACGGAACGTTTTATTTTCGTCATTTGATTTGATTTGATTGATTTGATTTGGTCACATCACATCACATCATCAGCCTATCTCAGTCCACTGTTGGACGCAGGCCTCTCCTACTAACTGCGTATAGACGCATTTTGATTTTTCATTGTGGATCATTTGTCACAGACCTAGGTAGGTGGACTCGTAAAAACAGATCGATGTTTGTGGCCTCCGTAGCCTAGTTGGTAGTGACCCTGCTTACGAAGCTGGAGGGTCCGGGTTCAGATTTCTGCGAGGACATTATTTGTGGATTCATTTTTCACAAATATTTGTTCATTGGTAGTGGATTATGTATTTAAGTATCTATATTTATGTACATATCGTCGACGGTACCCACATCACAAGCCTTAATGAGCTTACTGTGGGACTAGGTGGATTTGTGTAAGATGTCCCTAGGTCATCAGCCGCGAAGGCCGAGGGTGCAGATTCGATTCCCACCTTGGATCCATAATCATTAATACAGTATAAAATATGAGTGATTTGTGTATTTCTCATTTAGATATGTGAATTGTCACGGCCATGTAGACAAAGGTAATGTTTCTTCATCATCATCAGCCTATGATAGTCCCCTATCGGACGTAGGCCTCTCCCTTTAATTATGCGTATGGACGCATTAAGAGGTAAATGCCCATAATCGCCACGCTGGGCAAGCGGATTGGCGAAGGTAATGTTTCCTAAACATAATTTCCTATATTTTATATATGAACAGAAAGCTCGTCGCATTCACAAATAAGTATCAAAATGGACTTCCTGAAAACCGAACATGGTCGTGAGTCGTGACACATCTGTCAAAATAAATAAGAAATACCTATTTGGCGAATCTTAGAAAGGATGTAGGTATTGCAAGATTATATTGGTAACTAATTGTCGATAGTACATTACAGACCTTGGTAGGTGTTTTTTTAGATATATTAACAAAGTTTTAATTTAGTGTTATATAGGTTTTATTAGTACAGGTGGTGCCTTTTTTAGGCTCTAGTGCGAGAAGTGGCTCATTTTACGTCAGGTTCAAAACTTCAGAGGGCCATCTGTGCTAAAAAACATCGTAAGAGACAAGTGCAAAAAATAAATTCGTAATTCGTGTTTTAAAATATCGCCACTCGTTTCGGATTTACTGTTTTTCGCGCTTGTGTCGTAATGTACTATTTTATGTCATTGTTTTGTTTGTTTTATTTTGTTTACCTGCCGAATAAATCATACTAATTGTAAGATTAAACTAAAAGTACCAGGGCAACATGACTCACCATGTAATAGTTGGTTATTGCTCGGCGGACTCGCGGGGGGGAGCCCTAGGCCCGGCGGCGGAGCCCCCACCTGCGCTGCCTTCATCATCTTCTTGTATTTGCTTCGTCGGTTTTGAAACCAGATCTTCACCTGTTGACAAAATTTTAATTTAGAATATGATAATCCCTTGTGTAAAAAATTACTGCGAAAGACTCTGGTTGTCACGGGATTCGAACCCGCTTCCTCTGGATTGTCGGTCTAACGCGCTTCCAATAATATTATGACATTAAAAGATTTTTAAAAGTGTACCAGTAGAAAACGAAAAAATGTAAACAAACCTATAAACTAGTATTTCATAATCACGAATTTTCAGAACACATATTTTAAAATTATTGATATTAGTATTAACGTTAATCTAAATCTGTTAGAGTTATTTACCGGTTTTTCTAGGGTCAGCGGTGTAGGGTTAGAACCGGAAGTCGTTTTTTTTATAAGCTTGCCATTGTCAATTGTGTATGACGATTTAATAGAGCTTTTTAAAGAAGGCATAGCTTCTTTAAAAAAATATGTTTGATTTGATTTAATAATAGGTAGTTAGGTACCAAAAATGTACGAATGAATGTGATCGGTGATAAAAACTTCAAATAATAATAATTAATTTTTGACGAAAATTTATTTTACTAAACTGAGTTTCTGCTAAATCATGACGCACCGTATAATTTCTAGATATAAGGTCGTTTTTAAGACGATATTCTAGAACTTGAATTTAAAAAAGTGAACAATTTGCCATGCGGGTTATACGGGGTGCAATAAAAATAGTTCCGATCCGCTTAAGGATATCATCATCACCGTATTCCGATTATCCAGAGGAAAAAGTGGAAGAAATGTAGCATTATGTTTCTAGTGTCAATTCTAATAAACGTAGGTGTTTCTTACTATTAAGTAGTGCAATAAATTAAGCTGTAAAGTGTTTACATTTTTTGTGGAACCATACAATTTTTTATTAAGTATTTTTGATTTATTCAAATCTCCAATGTTGTAAACTTGGCAATTTTACTTTTGTGTTTGATATCTAATATTTATAATCTGTAAAGTGTTTTTGAAGTATTTGTTCAGCAACTTATTATCAAATTAGTGAATGGACTATTCTCTTGTTTTCATACTAATATATTATTTGTTTAATTTACTATTTTATAAATCTGTCTTCGCAAAATGTAAGGTGGCAAATTTCACATAAACTATAATTATAACGCTTAATGTTTAACAGTTGTTGAACAATTTTTGGTTAGTGTGAAGGTACATTCAGACCAAACGAGCATTCGCTATTCTATCCCCCACTCTACGAAATCAACGAATCACGTTTTGCGTAACGATCTAATTTCGTAGAGTAGGGGGTTAGAATAGCGAATGCTCGTTTGGTCTGAATGCATCTTGATACATTATACCTCCACTTTTTATTATTATAAAAAACACCCGGTAACCTACTGGTTCTTTTCGGGTCAGTGGTATAGGGTTGGAACCGGAAGTCATTTAATTTAATCCGTAACTTAGACCATTCAAAAGAGTTTGATGCTATTCCTATTTGAATAAATTTTCACATAGCTACAGAAGAGACTTTACACACACAATAACATACAGAAGACAGAAAGTGTGACAGCGTCGCACGATTATTTCCGGATTTCATAGTCTAAATTTGCATATACTAAGCAATGGCATATCGTTTCCTGAATCATTGCTTGTAGGAAGACAAGAAAACACGCATATGTACAGTCAAAGACAAAATAACGTGTATATAAAATGCTCATGATGTCCCAGTACACTTTAATTCTGCGTGTTGAGAACGTTATAACATATTTATAAGAGGATTCTTTTGACGCATATTTTTGCACTTGATTGTACTGACACTACTGACTGTACCCATCGTGCGCCAGCACTCCAGTAGAAACCGAAAGAAATGTAAACAAATGGGTAAACGTTCTTTTCGACGTCTTATTTTGTGTCCCTAAAAAACGAGACACAGTTGTGATTTTTGTATGAGATGATGTTTTGTTTCCAATTTTTGATGTATGGATGAAAATCTAGCGTGAAAAGGAAATACAAGTGCAACGGTTTTTTTTTATATACTGAGTCGAAACAGCAACTAAAAGCGTGACAGAGTGGTATGAAACAAGACAACGAAAAGAGTTTTGACCCAAATACCTATGGCTGACTTACAATAGAATTTGTTGTCTTTGACATGTCGTGAAACACGATGGCATGGCTTTTTTCAGTTATGTTTTGGTTGAATCCGTTATCTAAAGTTTTAGCAAAAAAGTTAGCAAGAGCTCTAATTTTAAAACTGAAGTGAAGAGACACAAACATTTTCATCCCCATTACAAAAAGCTTTGTATGTACTGTACGCACGAATTTCGTGGGCAGACATTACCTAAAGTGTATGTATGTGTGTATGTATGTATGTATGTATGTGAGGGTAGCGTGATGTGGGCGGGGCGGGTGCGGGCCGTTACTGCACCGTTACTCTAGGGGTGGGGACGGGTCCATATTGGCACTTATACAATTTTTTCTTCGAATATTTTTACTAATACCGTTTTTTACTCATAATCATCATTACTCCGAAAATTTTTTCTCATACTTTTTTTCTTACTAAAAATTATACTTCTACCTACAATGTTCATAACGATTTTTATTTCGAAATTTTATCCTCCTAAAGTCGTCAAGTAGATTAATCTATACTCATTAAGTTATTTGAAATAAATTGTTTATTTATAAACATTTTCCCATTAGGTTCACTCTGTTGTGGTATAATTCTTTTATGAATAACATAAATTATGTAGTCATAATGGGCTTTGTGCAGAAACTGTTGTGGCATACTCAACTTTAGCATATTTCTTTGTGGCAGCATAATTTCGATGCTCCTATTTATGATGAGGCATAATCTGGATGTGCATAAAAAGTATCGGCATAGTTTGTTTTAGCATAACAGAGAAGGAATAATTACAACCTCTCAATATAATCGAGGTAGTAGTAATATTCTATACGTTACTTACTGTGTTACTGAGCTGAGTACTTTCTAGGTTGCTAAAAAAAAATAACCTCGAAGACTAAGGCGGGAGCAAAGCTCCCGCCTTAGTCTTCTAACCTAACCTATCCGAGTCGGATCTGCCCCGGAAGGTTTTGTTCGCTCGCTTCGCTCGCTCACTGCAGAAATTTTCACCCTCACAGCAAATTCTGCCTGACGGAAACGGCAAGTCAAGTTTCGAACATGTGGCTACATGCCCAAAAAAAAATGCAAATCTAATTTCTGTCTTATAACACTCGGCGTAATTAATGATATGCCAAGATAGTTTCGGACAACATAATATTCGAAATATTGTTATTTAAGCCGAGTGATGTTTCTGTCTCATTAAGTTGATGCCAAAATAGATTATACCAAGTCTGTTATGTCCTAAGCGTTTCGGACAAAAAAAGTTTAGAGGGAACCCGTTTAGTACAGTACCTACTCTGCCACAACCTGATTTGTGCAGGTAACTAGTTTACAGTAATAGTACGATTTATATTTAATTAAACAAAAATAATTCATACATAAAACCAGTACAGATAAAAATAAATACCTATAACATTAGAATATATAGCATAAAATAAGTATAGTGAAAAATTATATAAACATAAAAGTTAGTACTAAAAATATGTATGAAAAACAATATTATGAACATAAATAATTCTATGTGATGATAATTATGAACAAAGATTATTCTAAATACCGATCATTATGAAGTTAAATTGTATAAGAAAAATTTTCGGAGTTCCAATAATCTAAGTTGCAATTTTATAAATACTTTGGCGCACCCGGTGGGGACGTATCGATGAAAATCGAGATTTTCTTATAGATATTTTTTTTACATCTATTTAAGAACAAGTACTTCTTATTGGCATTAAACACATAATAGGTTAGAACAAAAGAAAAGAAAAACTACAATTTTAAACTAAAAATAATTTAAAAATGGGAACAATTTACATACTTTATGTAAACAACTTGACCTATACCTAAGATTGGCCCTTGTGGCTATGTAACGAGGATGCTGGTGGCATTTCCTCGCTGTATCGTAATGCTGATACGCTGTGCGATGAAATCGCCAGCTCTTCGGTCTTTTAAGTCTTTATCGACGTCTGGTTTAAATTTAACTAGCAGCGAAAATGTAGGAAATTGTTGTGTACTGTTTGATTACACAGATGTATAACGCCACTTATATTGTTTTGTGATAATATTTTACAACATAAAGTTCAGCTATCCATACGGGTGCTTGGCAATAGAGAATGAGTAATACTAATATTAAAACCAAAAATAATAAATATTCATAGCCATGTATTAATGCTGTTGGCACACTTTCAGATAAGTAACACTATTAGCTGCTTCAAAAATACAGCTAAGTTACGGCTACGATTCATAGCGCCTAATGATATATTATATATATAATATAAAAGCTCATTTGCTTTAAAAGTCATAATGAAATCAACGTATTAAACGCCAATTTAACACGACGTTCACAGCTGACAGTGACATTATATATAATTGATCATAATTTATCGTATGAAGATAATGACTATATCGGAAACTGGTCTTGCTCTTATTTTGTAGTACATTTTCCGTTTTGGATACTTGGATGTGCTTGTAAGAAATAAAATAAGATTCAATTTGTCTACTAATTAAGTACATGTTATTATAAACGTTATTATGTCTATACTCTGTTCGGTTAGGTATGTAACTAAGGACTTACCCCCTTATTTATAAACGTTTTTTACGCTCTAATAATTGTTTGTCCCTTTTGCTCTAATGGACACATTGTTAAGACCGAAAGGGACAAACAATTATTAGCGGCTTGTTAAGTTAACAAACTTTTATGAATAAGGGGAATCTATGTTTCAATCCCCAGTTAACAGTACCTGTCAAATAAATGTAAGCCCTGTCTTTTTTTGTCTGATGACTTTAGAAAAGGATGGCGATAATTTTAACTAACGGAAGTTAATTTGGGAATCGAAAAATCAGCCCTAAATACAAACAATCTTTTATTGTTAAATGCATTGAAATATCCAAACTACTTAATGAAATAAAACAATGAAAAATCACTGTCTTTCGTTGTTATATCATAGAGATTTACTAAAACTTATTTTCTTCTCGTGGCTTTAGTTGAATACCTAACCGTATAGAGTGTAATGTATGATGTAAAATAGAAATTCAATATGATTTAAGCAAGAAATGTATAATATGAAGGGTCCACGGAAAGAACATGTCTAGTCAATTCAAATTACAGAAGAAAAAACCACCTCACTTTTAACATAATAAGGTGTGAATTTGCCCTGATTTTTTTAGGCTTTGGGCATGTTTTTTCCGTGGACCCTTCATATATGTTTTAAACTCGAATGTTTACTTCTGGTTGTCAAGGTTTCTTTGGATAGACTCATTTAGAGAAGTTGTTAAGGGGGCCAGTTAACTTTTACATCAACATATTTGCTGTCTCCTGCGTTACTTTTCATGAACTTACAAATGAATGTCAATTAATACTAAATTGTTGTAATATCGAAACATATACAAATAATTTATTCAAAAGTAAGCACATGTTTACAATATTCAAGTATTATCCAGTGGGATCCAAACTAGGCTAATCTATCTTGGGACCCACTGAGTCGGTTTACATTAACAAAACAAGTACATGCATGCAGTATTACACGTTACAAGCAGCAGGACATGAAATTTGGATATAAGGAAAAAAACAAAAACATAAGTAAGTAACAACGTATTAACCGTTAACAAACTCGTAAACTGAATAGAAATGTTAAGAACAATATTAAAACTAAAAAATTTTTTTTTTTTATTAAACAATTTGACTAATATAGTTTTTATGAGCAAGTACTAATATATTTTAAATATTAAGTTTTTATTAAATTGTAACTATTTTCAAATATGTATATGGGTCTATAACCTGAAATAAACAATTCAATTCAATTCAAAAATATGTGTAAAATTAAAAATGTGTGTAAACTTTACTCAAATCAAAATGTATCGACACGACACCCCATCCCTATTCTCGCCCCCACCCGATTGCCCGGGTCACGTTATAAGTTAACCCTCACTCGTATTGGTATTCAATTCCATTCAGTTAACACTGACGCTGCTGTATTATTTATATGTGTTTAACCCTACTGTAGTATGGACTTACATTGTACTGGGTTTTATTGCTTTGTATTCGTGTAACTAGTGAAATTTGTGTTTTATGTTGATTTTACGAGTTAATGGAAAAAAAAGAGCGTTCTATATCACGATCGATTCATTCGGTCTGATGATCATCTTGGCAAAATCGCTTGAAATCGTTTATTTTTTTGGTTATCATTTACAACCAAGCTTGGCCAAACTATACCATACATATAACCTTTTCAATGCCACATCAGATATAAAACTGTGACTCAGGCCTGCTACCGCGAACACCGAAGTGCGTAAATTTCGGGGATTTGTCTCTGTCACACCAACGAACGCGTCATTAGAGTGACAGAGAAAAAATCCCCAAAATTTGCGAACGTCGGCATTTGCGCTACAACACCAGAGTGTCCAAATTGTATTTAAACTTTAAGTCTTGCTTTAAGGAATAGACCAAACGAGCGAATGCATATTCTATCCCCCACTCTACGTTCGTTCGTTACACAAAACGTGATTCGTCTAAATTCGTTCATTTCGTAGAGTGGGGGATAGAATGAGCATTAAATTTGCTCGTTTGGTCTAAATCCGCATTTATGACTTACTAGCGACCCGCCCCGGCTTCGCACGGGTACTATACCTACAAATACCGACTAAAAACCTTCCTCTTGAGTTACTCTATCTATTAAAAAAAAATCTCATCGAAATCCGTTGCCTAGTTTTAAAGATTTAAGCGTACAAAGGGACATAGGGACAGAAAAAGTGACTTTATTTTATACTATGTAATGATGATGCATCGGTCCTTCGCGTTGACCCAGCGGTGCCGATATATCAGTCATTGGTGTCCCGGTTAAAGCATATTAAATTTACGACTAAGTCCCGTTTTGTAAATAATAAAGCCTTTTGAAAGATATCATATTTTTATTTTCATATGTTGGCAATCTTTATCAACAAAAGATACCAGACCGCATCATTAAGTGTTTTATAATGGTCATTATGAAATGTTTTAAAAAATATTATATTGACATCGCATAAAAGACATTACTGGGCGCAGCGGAGCGGGCAAAATTGTTCATTTCCTTGGGTATTGTCGTTTTGACAATTTTTATATTTCGAAATGTTTTTTTGAAGGATTTTTCGTTGGAATTATTCAATGTTTCTAAAGCTTATCGCCCGATTTTGGGTTTAAACATCTAGTACCTAATTATATATCATGACCCTATAGTGTCCTTTACATTATAAATAAATTTCTTAACTGTAGTTTTTATTTGTTGAATTGGATTTAACTTTACTGAATTGGTAGTGTTTTTTATATATTTTAAGTAACTATAATTATAAGATAACATACTACGTTCAAGTAATGGCTAATTTTAAGATACCTAAAAGATTTGCTCTGATATGCCATCATAACATATTGTACAGGTGACAATTCTGTTGGTGCTAGCAAGGACTAAAAATCACTATAAAATATTTGCATGCGTAATTTTTTGCCAATTTCAATGTTTTACTTAATCAATGGCAAGGAACTCTTTGTGCGCGAGTGCGACTAACATTTTTTCGGTTTTTTGTGCTTTGACGAACTTGAACACAAACAGAAAAGTCTTTTCTTAAGCTTTATAAAATAATAGTCTTCTTCTCGCTAAATATAGATGCAGTTAAAAATCGCAAAACGACAAAAAATAACAAAAGTCTAGTACCTACTAAACCATCGCACGGTAAAACCACATACACCTCAATTTCACAATATGCTTCCGTGACACAATCCAAGATGGCTGACATATGGAACCGCAACGGAATTATTTAGCTTTTTAAAAATATTTCCTATTAACGTGGTTAATAAAAGGTCGTATTTATGTGAGTTTTTAAACGACATATGGCCTTTTGGTTGGCGATTTAGGTATTTGCGTCACGCGATATTTTTTGCTGTCATGAATTGTAGTGATTTTATAGGTTATGTAAAATTTATATGACAGCTTGGCAGCATAGGTATGTAAATGTTTTATATAACAATGGTGATATTTATGAGGGGTATAATAAAGCAAATAAGTGGCAATGGCTGTATTCTTGTGTGTGTGTATACATATAAATGTAAGTTTTAAGTTGCTTTACTTGAAATGTTTGTGTTGTTTCTTCAATAGTTGCAAAAATGCCATAGCAGTGCATGGTCAAAATATGTTTAATATATAAAACATAATATTTTGTCTATGCACTCAGCACTTATGCAAATAATGCTACAAAATTAGGTGTTAAGTTTAAATTAAACCAGTTTACAGTTTTTACAAAACAACAAAAAGTTTAGTAATCAAAATAAATTGCAAGCATCCTTAAATCTCTGCCGTTGTATGAACAAAAAACGGATATTGAAAAATATATAGATATTACAGCAATATAATAATATTACCTCGTCTCACGTACAAAAATCTTTTGTATTTCTAGTAAATATGTTAAACTTGCGTGTCTTATTTTCCCATTCAACCCATTCATTACATTTTAATTACAATATAAGCTTATAAAGTTCCCGCTCAAGTACAGAAGCAGTACACTTAAAATACGGCCATAAACTTCGAGCCATAAAATTCTTTACCTAGAAGCTTTTGTTTCCATTATTTTATTTTTGCCACTTACCCAGTTTTCCCACCGGAGCGTTTCGTCAACTGAGGACGGTGGTATGCAATACATCCGAGCACACTTATATGGACGGTATTCAACATATACGAGGCTGGTATTCTGCGTATACCGGGCGGTGAGTACAAAGAAATGTCCCGCATAGGCCGCATAGCGCAGTGCCTGGTGCCTTCACGTATACAACTATTCCACCACTTCCATGGACGGGTTTATGCAGTATGTCGCAAATGTGTGAATGGCAATTGTGTTTATGTTTATGTGGATGTGATTGGGTTTTAAGGTGACATGTGAACTTATGGGGGATTTCAATATAAGTTTATGCAGTTCATTTACATTTATCTTATATGGAAGCGAATCAGATTGAACTCGTTTATTCTTAGAAATATACAGTAAAGTCTAATAAATATGTATACAATCCAGAACGTATTCCCATGGCACAAGAATCAAAACCATTAATATATTTTTGGAGCTAACCTTACAATAAGCAAATATTAATCGCTATCAAATGTTAAATTACAAAAGGTACACTTGTGATTTGTCTTTCAAATCATGTTTGTATGTAATGTAGTTATATTCCGAAATACAGACTACAATTTTTTTTGCACAGTACAAAAGTGTGTCACGAACATCGTTATTTAATGGCGCGTAATAAAATCACTTTTCTACTAAAACTAGCCACTGGTAATAATAATTACTAGTAATAAAAATTATACGCCAATAACTCTGGCTCACCTACTTATTTCAGACTAATTGAATATTAACTCAACATTCATATTCATTGATATCAACTACATAATCTGCGTAAGAAGTGAGAACTACAGAAACGAAATATAAATATACATGTTTATGTAAATGTACACATAAACGTTAACGACTTGCATAGCTATGTGTAATGTGAATAATGCTGTTCTAGGATTTTAATGCTATAATATCACGATTTATATCAAAATTACATTAGCGTGAAAATATAAAATATTGACCTAATTATGCAATGGACTCTTTGTTAAAAATCGCGCATGAAGAATTTTTGATTATGACAATAAATATAGACTTTGAATAGTTCTTGTAATCAGAAAAATATGTTTAGTAATGATGTTATATCTTGACAGCTAAATCATCAGTAACATTCATTATAGTATGTAACTGTAACACTGTAAGAATATTGTTCTTGTTATACATTTTGCTAAATAAAAATTCACTGGTGATGTCAAAGTAAAGTATTACATTGCAAAGTCCACATGTTGTGTGTCACGGCTCTCTTTTGTACAATAAAGAGCAAATAAATAAATAATCCGATAAGTTATTATTATAATCTATCTAACACGATTAATATCACTATTTAAATAGGTACCGAAACGGTTTTATTCGCGCCACCAGTCACATAAGTCGCGCCAAAATATCAATCAATGCAACGACTCAATTTGTGAATGGATAATAAATGTTTAATTAAAATGTATAAATATGGATGATGCTTGGTCGTGCATGACGCGGTCCGACAAAAAAGAACGGTAGCTGTACAAAACTGCATGCTTTGCCCGAACAGGGGATGAGTGGAGTCGCCTTGTCATTTAATTTATAAATTTTCAGTTTATTTAAAAAGAGGTTTGAAGTCTATATAATATTGGCCATTACTACTCTCATTATCATTTCAGCTATAAGACGTCCACTGCTGAACATAGGCATTCCTTTGGATCTCCACATTCACCGGTTGGAATCGCCATGCTTCCAGCGTCTCCCGACGATCTTCATAAGGTCATCTGTCTATTTTGTGGATGGACGTTCTAATCCAAATTTCTCCGAGCGTTTCAACCGCCGTGACTTCGGTGGTAGCCTTATCACACGAATCCCGTGAGAGATGCAAGAACTTTTGGATATATTGGTAGACGTAGTTAACAACTACCAAGTTATCCAAAAAATGTATGAGATAGCCACGGAAGTCGGGTAATAATGTTGCCACTGAAGTCTCGCCGGTTGAAACGCTCGTAGAAATGCACTAATACACTACGATTCCCAACCCGAACTTCGAAATCGTACAGTTTGTGCATTTGTCTCTGTCATACTAGAGAAGGCGTCATTGAAGTGACGGAAACAGATTGTTTGAAATTTATATATTCGAATTCGCAGTAGGCCTTCTGTTATTTTTTATTTACTTACAAAGTTTAATCAATTTTAAGCAATTTACAAAGTTCCATTTTAACCATTTGAATGACATAAATTTGAAAGACAAATACAATAAGTGGGTACGAAAATAATCATTTAATATTAATTAATATTTTTAGTTATGAAGGTATTAGCCAACAATGATAAAAAAATGCCGACTATATCGGAACAGAGAAAACCATGAATCTGCGAACATAATAAAATGTATAAATTATTTCCAGGATTTTTCATCAAAAAATTAATTTAAATATTACCTCGTTGCTATAAGCTTGTAACAGCATTTTATTACCTGAATAATTCAGAAGCAATATTTTTTTAATATAATAATGTACACGCATGTAACTTCTCAAGTCAAGCAAAAAATACCTATAATATATAATTAGTATGATTTGCATATTACACACTTTACTGACAAATACGTAACACATTCAAATGTCAACTTTATTGTAAAGAGTTAAAGTCGAAAAGCAGGATCAGATCGTATCTCGTTGCAATCTCGCAATTAGTGATGCATATATGCACGATGAATAATTATCGATGAAATGAACTAGTTTAAATATCGAAGGTCAGACAGATGTTGAGGGAAGCATGTACCATAGCCAACTTTGTTGACTAGTTTGTGAGTCTTAATACAACGTATTAAAGACAAAATAGTCATAATATAATTTTTAATTTGTTACCGATATGAGGTGCTATAAATTGCGAGTGATTATCCAATTGGATGTGCCTAATTGACATCATGTTTTTATTTGTGGCTTGACTTTGTAAATTTTTAAAATAAAACATGGTACATCCGCTAGTATTTTGCATAAATTGTAGCTTATATTATTAAACGACACAATGTTAGAAAACTGATCTTACTTACCTATATGTTCTTACTCTACTTATATTTTTGTTAGGTAGAATGGGTGTTGATTTGTTGAAAGGTGTATTTGTTTTTATGCCTATGTAACTTCACTATGCTAGTTTTTTTACCCGCGCATATAACGCTTACGCAATATCCAGTGTTTCAACCTGTGCAGGTATCGATTTCAATAGGTCTACACGATTATTGTACTCTATAATAATATAATAGTTATTAATATCTACGGTCTCCGCAATAGTTATTTATGAAATAAAAATATTTTAACGGATTATATAGGTATTTTCTTCGGTTACGGGAAACGTCGGAATGAAGTTAAAATTAGTTAATATACGCGAGTTTATCCGTTTTCATAGTTTTATTTCATGGATTATATAGGTTTCGTGGTCTACGGGTGATACCCCTGTAAGTGTTCATAACGTCGGAATGTAGATAAATGAATTAATATCCACGATCTAATTCATTAAAATAGTTATATTTCATTGACATAACAATTCCCGTCAAAGATCAGATAATATTCATTAGTCGATTGAAATCGTATTAAGTAATGTTTTTTTTTTATAAAGTGACACTCCATGGGTCTTCTGGCCAATTGGCACACATGAGTCTGCGTAGGCGCAGCAACGAGCCATTTCGCTCCTGGTCATTCGTACCACATCAGACTACATAGATAATAAATAATAGTAACATGTTGGTGTAACTAGCATTGTATGATTGGATCGATAATTATTATTATTACTTTAATAGAGATTAAAAATAAAGCTAATAATTTCACTCTAAACAAACGCAGTATTGCATATCTAAAAATAAAAAGAAAAAAAATTAAAACAATCGCTTACAGCTCAAGACACACAAAGACAAAGAGGCGGTCTAACCGTTAAAAAGTGATCTCTCCAAGATAACCTATAATTATTATCAATATCGATCCCTTGGCCTAGAAAATTAATTAAGAAATGTATAAATACATATTATACCCAACGTACCTATGAAAAGTTATCAAAAAAGAAGAAAAAATAACGAGGGACATTTTTCGTACGAGTACTAGCCATGGTTTTGTAAAGATATATATGCAGTTAGTTTATAGTTTAAGGAAGGTATGTTTGAGTATAAATTCTGTAAGGACTAATTATGTGACCCACTTGTTCCATTATACAACTTTCCGGTGTACAAGATAAATTACCAAGAGGTCCAAGAGTATGGAATTGCATATGTAGTATTGTGTTTACAACTGGACAGGCATTCTATATTTGGCTTGAACTAATAAAAGCATGAATACAAAGGCCACCTTAAGAGTGTTACGTTTAGTAACACTAGTACAAAGCGATTCCTCGATAGTTCATCTATAAGTAATAAAATAATGTATAGATATCTGTTCTACGTAATGGGTTTAGACTATAGTCTCCAGACATGTTTTTTTATGGTATAGTAGGAAAGAAGCTAATGGGCTGCCTGATTGTAAGCGGTCGCCGCTTCTTGTGCTGTGTGCTGGAAACCTGCTACAATAGTGGTCACAAGTGCGTTGCCGGCCCCAGCGTATCTTATTCGACAGGAACTCGCAGCCATCTCCCAACTCTTTTTGATTGTTTTGTTTAAAAAGAGACTGGTAAACTCGAGTTGCTGTCTTACAAGATGTGCTAGCAGATATCATGTAGTTTGTTTTGAAATATGTACTTTATATAGCACAAATAAATGGAACGATAAAGTGAAGAATCATAAATGATATTTAGTCTATGAATAAGCTATTATCAGCATAAAGGCGTAATTAAAAATCGACTTCATTGACAAACAACAAAGTATAGAAATACTTTATAGCTCCAGATTGCGTGTGTGTTTACACCATAAAAAATGTAACAACAATGCAATAACTACCTATTCTTAGCCCCTGACCTTCAGCAACAAGTGGAACGCTGGCTAATTACGTTTATGGCGTATCGATGTCGATGGCTTTTTGTCGATAACATTTTATCGACAGCGTACGTCACTATAGACGGGCTGTGATTAGAAGTAAATGAACTAAAAGTTGTGGTTTATAGATACCTACGCGTAATAAGTTTTTTTTATATTTTGTTAGTTGTCGCGTGACATTTGTCACCAGTTACCACTCCAACTCTTCCTGTGGGTGTTGTAAGCGTGTTGACTAAAGGATTGAAATGTCACTTAACATACATTAATGTAAAAGATTGATGACGGGCAGCAGCTTCACCAGCGTGGCGATTATGGGCATTCACTTCCTAATGCGTCCATTCATACGCATAGTATTGGGAGAGGCCTACGCCCAGCTGTGGACCCAGATGTTCTGATAATGTATGATATGCAGAGCCTGCATGGACGAAGAGGACAACAAAACATATTCTTCTAGAACGTAAACAGGTAGAAGTATACAGGAGTAGGTACTTAAGGACTCTAAATACACTACAAGAGGCATTTAGCAACCTGAAATATACACCGAGTTTCGTGGAGGAGCTTGGATGGTTAGAATAGGGCTACCTCGCTATCACGCAAAAAAAGCACTGTGGATGTCGAGTTGCGGAAAAAGCTAGGTTAAATTACCTAAGTAATGTTTTATTTTTATTTTTTTATGTGACGAAGGAAGACAACTGAGCTCTCAGCCCACCTGATGGAAAGCGGGAACTGGACATAGTGACCAAAAAATCGCCTATGCGCTGCCTACCCTGAGGACTTAGATGGATTGCCTCTATGCCAGTAATTGTAACCGGCTATCTTACCCCCAAAATTGAACACAGTACTAACTATTTAGAGGCAGGTTAAGAGGTATGTGTGTATATGCGTCCAAAAATATCACTTTCACAAGTAAGGCTTAGATGTGTACTTCAGCCAAAACGCGCAAAAAACGTTTTGTTCGTCAACGAAGCCTTTATTTTTTGCCTCGAAATGCCGTAGCACATTGAAATGTCTTTACGCGCGCCGCGGGTTTTTTGTTACCAAATTGATACAATACTTCGATATTTATATCTACAGACTTCATAAGATGCATTCAGACCAAACGAGCATTCGATATTCTATCCCCCACTCTACGAAATCAACGAATCACGTTTTGTGTAACGATCGAATTTCGTAGAGTGGGGGAATAGAATAGCAAATGCTCGTTTGGTCTGAATGCGCCTTTAGTTCTTGTCTTATTTTGTACAACTTTCTAATCTTCAAATACACTTTGCTCTAAAACTTGCCTGTAAGGATTTGAGTGCTTGTTTTAGTAAAATAATTTCACATGAGATAGCTTTATTTTTTAAGCAAGGAAATAAATTAATACAGTATAGGAATTTTTCATAGAAAATAAATAAATATTTTTAGATACTTTTACACAAATTGACCTAGTCCCACGGTAAGCTCCATTAAGGCTTGTGATGTGGGTACCAGGCGACGATATATACCTATAATAGATAAATACATATAGATACTTAAATACATAGACAGCCATGACCAAGGAACAAATATTTGCGATAAATACGCAAATAATACCCTCGCCGGGATTCGAACCCGGAACCTCCAGCCTCGCAGGCAGAGTCACCGCCAACTAGGCCACGGAGGCTAACAAAATAACATGACAAATAATGCAAACATTCGAATTCGTAATATTTTTCAAAATATTTATATTATAGGTAGAATCTTTTTTACAATTAGGTTGTATTGGAAATTCCCTGAATTTATCACTGAATCAAAAAAACATTGAAATTGCCGTCACATTGGTTTGTATAGATAAAAATGTAGAACGTTTAAAAACCACTTAAAATGTATGGTACGTTTGAAAAACTTCAGTAATAACTTGCTATTTTTCTATCGGAGTCATTTGACGATTAAGTTCCATGCTTCTTGGTTTGGGTTAAAACTCAGAAAAATACCAATACAACATAATGTGTTATAACACGGTTCCATTAAAGTACTATAAATATTTAAACAAATATTTGTAATCAATATGTTACCCGGGATTGGAACCCAGGACGTCTAGTTTCAGACCCGGTCAATGAGCGACAGAGGTCACATAAAGTCCAGCCACTTGTTAAACAAACCCTCAGACCGTCAGAACCGGACCCTAACGATGAGACAATAATTACAGAGGTCATAAATTGGCTCCATTAAGATCGGATGACAGAATAACGAACTGATACACGATGCTACGGATCTTCTGTTCTGCGAATTCTATGATTTTGAATTTATGTGAAATACACTCTTTGTTAAATAATAAGGGTAATAACTTTTCATAGAAACTATTACTGTAAACGGGTAAAAGTTGTTTTCGTTGTCTTAATTTGTGTCCCTAAAAAACGTGACGCAGTGGTGATTTTTGTGTGAGATGATGTTTTGTTTTCAATTTCTGATGTATGGATTAAAATCTAGCGTGAAAAAGAAATACATGTACACCGGATTTTTTTTAATACTGAGTCGAGAGAGGTACTAAAAGCGTGACAAAGTGGTATGAAACGAGGGTGTTTAGCCATGTTGCCAATCGCTAGCGCTTGCTAGCGTATCGTAGTTTTCCCTCTCTATCACTCTTTCATATTAGTGCGACAAAGACAGTTAGCTGCCTTTCGTTTACGATTGCCGATTAAGCGTTAGCGATTGGCAACTTGTCTAAGCACCAAGACAACGAAAAGAATTTCGACCCAAACACACTGATTTCATATAGATTTTTTTTAATGTTACAGAATAAGTGGAATCCATTTTAATATGAAATTATATTGGAATTTCCGTATCGTCAGATAACTCCGTGTCGGTATAAAATAAAAGTTATGACTGAAAATCCCAATTTTTATACATTTTAGGTGGGTCTTTTAAACACTCTAAATCCCTGCAAAAATCAATGTTACTCCCATTTTAATAATTAATTTAACCAACAGGCCTAGCACATGATTGGTGCGACAGTATGTGGCCGCGAGATAGATCTCCCGTCCTTCACTAGCTGTATTAACAAAAGAGGGACGGATAGACTACCTCGCGGCGAGATACTGTCGCGCCAATCATGTGCTAAGCATACTGATGTTATAAAAAATAATCTACTTATCTTGTATATAGGTATTTGAAAACTCTGTTTCAAATAAGCCTAATTCTATGAATAATTTGATCGCGTCAGATTCTTTGACCACGATAGTATTTATTTTCATTGAATATTAAGAATATTTTTAAACTTTCACGATTATCACTCGTATTTTAATGACCAACCCGTGGCCCAGCCACGGGTGTGGCGTCATGCCCGAAACGTCAGGATAATACAAAACGTAGGTTTTCATGATAAAGTCCCGTTTGTCGTTAAAATATGAGTTATAATCCTGAAAGTTTAAATCTATATAAAAAATAATTGTTAACAGACATTACAGTCGCGCGGATTAACCTATCTCATTATTTTGAATTCTTTTGGAACCTTATATCACAAATCAACGAAACTGCTTAACTGCCCTTTTTCGAAGTTGATAAATTTGTCAATCCCGTCCACAAAAACGCTAAAACGTCCTAAAAGGGAAAAGGAAGTAAGACCTTTTTCATCAAAAGCGCTTAAGTCCTTCTAGAATGTTCTGTAACCTCTGAATAATGCAACACACAGACACCTCGATGCTTTTGTGAGTTAGTTTATGGAAGACATATTGAAACAGTAGATATACCATGAATTGGAAAGTAAGGGATACGTTAGGTTTTATTCGATATGTAAAGCATTCCATCGCGGTCGCACTGACATATTGGAGAGAACGTGATGGCTTGCTTTACGTATTGAAAAAATGTAACGTTACCGATACTTGCAAAGTCATGGTACGGATACTGTACAATGTACGAATTAGTTAAAAAAAAAATCCAGAGTCAGTTTATGTTCATTCGTAATGCAAACTTAAAAATTTTGAGAAAATTTCGTAGTTTCATAAGTTTATTCGATTTGGGCTTTTTCCGTCATCTATTGTGTCTTTTATGCGTGACAGCGAGGTATCTGTATTCCAACTATTCAAGCTACTCAAAATCAAATGAAATACATAAATAAATATCTTGGGACTACTTGGTAAGCTCAATTAAGGCTTGTGATGTGGTTACCAAGCGATGATGTATATAATAAATAAATAAATCTTGGGACATCTTACACAAATCGACTTAGTCCCACGGTAAGCTCAATTAAGGCTTGTGATGTGGGTACCAAGCGACGATGTATATAATAGATAGATACATATATTATAGATACTTAAATACATAGACAGCCATGACCAACCATTTGTGACAAATAGGTACACAATAAATAATGCCCTTGCTGGGATTTGAACCCCCAGCTTAGTAGCCAGCAGGGTCACTACCAATTAGGCTACGGAGACTGTAGAAAAAAAATATAAATATCTTGGGACATCTTACACAAATCGAATTAGTCCCGCGGTAAGCTCAATTAAGGCTTGTGATGTGGGTACCAAGCGACGATGTATATAATAGATAGATACATATAGATACTTAAATACATAGACAGCTATGACCAAGGAACAAATATTTATGATAAATAAATACACGAATAATGCCCTCGCTGGGATTCGAACCCGGAACCTCCGGCTTCGTAGGCAGAGTCCAACCAACTAGGATACGGAGGCTGTCAAAAATGTACACTTACTATAATCCTGTAATAAAGCTGCTCATTTTCTATTTAATAAAACCCATAACAACAACAACATAGGAAAACACGTTGCTTCAGGCTATGACTTTAATACACATTCATATCTGAGCTAAAATCAATCATAAAAGCTATAAACAAGGAAAATGCAGCAAACCTTGAAATGTCGAGTTACGCGACTATGCCACTCCGCCGCTGACGGATTTTGCTTATTAATAATAGGACAAGGCTTGCGGTAATGATGCAAAAATAATAGTAATAGACGTACATAATAATGTAGCTGTTTGGAATGTATCTTAGTTCACACCAAGTATATTATAGAGGTTATACTAGCGACCCGTCCCGGCTGCGCATGGGTACTATACCTACATAAAAACCTTCTTATTAAATTAAGCTACCTATTGAAAAAAATCTCATCAAAATCCGTTGCGTAGTTTTAAAGATTTAAGCGTACAAACGGACATAGGGACAGAAAAAGTGACTTTATTTTATACTATGTAGTGATAGTGATTCAAGGAGTGGAATTTTCATAGCGAAAATCTGACTGTCAGAGGGATTGACCAAACTATTTTATCGACTTATCGATGTTAAGGAATTATACATTACCAATTAAAGATTATTCTGTAACATTTGACCTCTTAGATAAGTAAGATATTAAAATAAATTATGACAGCGTCACATATGCTATTTATATCACTTAAGTTTTCATAAGTGATAGAGCTTGTGAGCACATGCGATGTCAATATAAAAGAGTTGACGCCTGACATGATATATTATACACTAAGGTGCAAACCAATGTAACTGATTAATTTGATGAATTCGGCGTGATTAATTTAATGAATTAAACACTTTTGTTATAACTTTCAATTACGCTTGATTAGTAGGTAAGTATAATAGTTAAAAATCGTAAAATTGATAAATGTGTTTTATATCTTAAATCTAATAACAAACACTATCAACAAACCATTACTAAATAAAAAAATAAAAATACCCCAGTCAACGCCTCCCTCTAAATACCAAAAAGCCCAGTTAATTAAATAAAAAATGGCTGCGATAATTCTACATCTCAAATAATACAATAACACCCTGATTGCTCCCTAATGATTAGGGCTGTGCCAAACGCAAAGTGGGTCTAATTGTAATTGGCAGGGCGCCTGTGATTTTGGCAACCCTGCTGGGACGCGTGGCTGCTAATTTTGACGTATGTTTGTGCTTTGAAGATGTATTTGAATATTTAGGTAGAAAATATTATTTGCCTCTAATAGTATAGGTAGGTTTTTAACCGACTTCAAAATAACCTCCTCTTTTTTTGAAGTCGACCAATTTATTTTTGTTGTATGTATGTTTCCCAATGCGGGTGGCACAGGACCGGTCATTGTGGCAATCTTTGGGGGAGGCCTATGTTCAGCAGTGGACGTCTTTCGGCTGACATAATGATGATGTTTCCCGATATCTCCGAGAAACGTGAACCGATTTTTTTTTGTGATCGAACGTGAATAACTCTGAGATGGTCCCGTTGGCACCAAGGTCTGATGATGGGATCTTGGAGAAATCGCGGGATGTTATAGGTCCATGTATGGCGCTTTTGGTCATTTTCATTCATTTATAAGAATTTGCATACAAAAAGTAGGATTTGATGATAGGAAACCAATAATGGAAACCACAGATGATAGGATCTTGGAGAAATTGGTTGAAGTTGGTAGTTTTTAAATTTAAAATTTGGTGATTTAACAAAAAAAGTGGTGATACGTTTAAGAGTCCTTTAACTCTTTAACGGGCATGACTCAAAAAAATCCTGAATTCAAGCCTTCTATAGACCAAAAATATCAAAACACAAGAAAAACAGACAAAAAGGAAATTGTCTTATATTATGCTTTAATTATCTTTTTCTAAATATTTAACAAAGCAAGTCATTTTAAGTAAAAAAAAAGTCGGCGGTGTTGGTAAACAGTGTGCTTTTTTTGGTATATAAAATCTAAAATTTTAAAACTACTGTTGTCAATTTTTGACATTTAAAGGGTATCAATAATTTGACGAGCCATTTCTAAATTTGTACCCTAGAGATTTCATTAGGGTTGCAAACATATGTCAAAATTAGCCGTCCTAGCAACGCCCTTTGGATAGGGTTGCCGTTTGCCAATTACAATTAGGATGTACTTGTTAATGTGATACAGATAAACCGTTTTGAGATTGGTGTAGATTTTGTGCACGTGCTAGGTAAATACAATACAATAATAAGCAATTGTAAGCGTATCTCAAATAACTTAATAAAGCTTATATGATTGGGATATCACTATAGACGATTTTTCGCTTAAGGGCCATCTCTGCCAATAGCTGGCCATCATTTTTAATTTCACCTACAATTTTACAGCTAATTATGAAATAAAAGGGTGAATATCTCAGCGTTTCAACCGCCTAATGACATTTGAAGGAGGCGCGGTACAGTCAGGGGTATAAATGTATATACAATTTTGGACCTTATGCTCTAGTCAGAAGTACAAAAACGTATACATATTTTTGCCCTTGACTGTACCTTATACAAATGGCGAAGTATAACATTGAGACGTTTAGAAATTTCGGCAAAAATATTGCCACCAAAATTAGGCGGTTGAAGCGCTCAGATATTCACCCAAACGGTACTTAACTAAACCGTATACATTATACAAGGTGTAACAAATATTTGTGATATATTTTAAAGACACATAATCGTACAATATCCTTCTCTTGTTAAAAAAATAAGAATAAATCGGTATTTACGGAAAATATTCGTCACAGTCCTCAAACGAATTGAAATGAAATTCATTAATTATTTTTAGGGCCAGCAGGCATATCCACAAGGTGTCATTCTGCAATCGTATACGATAAGCGATAACGTGACCATAACAATGTTTGGAAATTGCCACATGACTTTTCGTTCGAATCTGTCAATCTCATACATTTATTACTTATCGCTCATCGTATACGATTTCAGAATGGTATCTTGGCATTAAAACTGGCATTATCCAAAATAATTAATAATAATTTAATCAGTTACAATTGTACTCAAAAGAGGCCTTTAGTCGACACAGACAATTTTTTTACCCCGTTAGGTATCCAAAACCCTATGTTAGTCTCACGTACCAAACAATAGCGTTCACACGAATTTTGACAGAAAATGTCACCGCTCCCACAAACCACCGAAATATGTACAACAATTGCTGTAATACGAAAATAATTACGAGAGACTTCCGTCTTACAAGAAAAACCACAATTGCTATGTCGCGTGACACATAGAAACAATGGAAAAAAACACAAAAATGTAGTTTTTATAGCCTCTATTATTAAGGAAATAGAGGTCAGAATTTGTTTGTAAAACTCGTGGGAGACGCGTTTTTTGGAAATCTTGAGTTGGCATGCTTCTGTGATTGATGTGGCTCGGATAATCAGAAAATGTGGTTGTGTGGTTTTGACAGCTGACCTCGGAATCTCTTTCAGATACCTACAGCGCGTTTAAAAAAATGCATTTAGTAAAACTGTAAAAAGTTTCCGATTTGTTTTATAAGTTTTATTCATAATATTTAAGGGACTTGGGGTACTAAAAATAGTCCTATTCAACAGTACAACTAACTATAAATATAATATATGAAATAAAACTTTTCTTAACAAGTTTTCTTCTTTTTTTTTTATTACATTAAAATATTGTTTCTCTAGCATGAATAAAATACATTGTATTAAAACAGTCGTTAATAATGAATTACGATAAAAGTATTTCCAAAATAAAGTGACGGCCTACGTAGCTTACTTGGTAGTGACATTAGTGACGAGGTTCCGGTTCAAATCTCGGCGAGATAATTATTTGTGTGTTAAATTAAAATATCTCGTAAACTTTGCGAACACATTGTATACGACATTTATAACTATAATTTTATTATACTATCCCAACATTCTAAATAAACAGACCATTTGTAATAAAAATATGTACACTTCCTAGAGAAAAGCACCGTAACTAGTAATAAATCATCAAATTCCCACTAGATGGCATTACTTACACCACCTCAAACACGTCCAAATTAAGCAGACCTCTCCTCTCCTTTTAACTTCCTTGTTACAACCACAATTTCCAAGTCAGAACAAGTGAAGGGGCTCTTTCTAAAATGGTCGGAAGGTAATTTACAACGTGGTGAATCACAAGGTCGAATATGATTCTATCTCTTGGTTTATGCTCGCCTGGTACTTCGCTCGTTGGATGATTGATGTTTCTTTGAGATAAAGTAGGAATTGTTTAGATTTTCTAGTTAATCGTGATGTGTGGTTTAAATTGCAGAGTCGGTAAAAACAATAGCTTTTGTATACCTAACAGAGTGCTAGTTTGGGTCAAGTGTTTGGTCTCCGCTGTTTTTTTTTCATTTGGCAGTTTTCTACTACCTATCTAGTTATTTTTGTGGTCGTATTTTCATTAAATGATCGTAATTACTTTTGTCTTTCGTGTAGCAATTATATAAAAAGGGTCAATATTCTTTTCGTTGTCTTGTTTCATACCACTCTGTCATGCTTCTAGTTGCTGTCTCGACTCAGTATATTAAAAAGATCCGGTGCATATTTCTTTTTCACGCTACATTTTAATCCATACATCAAAAATTGGAAACAAAACATCATCTCATACAAAAATCACAACTGTGTCACGTTTTTAGGGACACAAAATAAGACAACGAAAAGAATTTTGACCCAAAAAATATTTTGTATCTAATTGTTCAAACATTAACACGAATATAAATAGTAGGATAGCAGCATTATTTTTTTATAGCTTTCATATTTTCCTCGAGTAAGTGAAAATTACTTATATGAATGTTATGCATACGTAAATCAAAACTACTTTTGAAACTTTGTACAGAAATGCTTGTATAACGTAATTTAGTAGATTATGCATTGCAGTGTTGCCCTTGTAATGTCAACCCATGACATTTGATTGGCAATGAACTCAATATCAGGCAACGTACGTTTTCAAATATAATATTCTCGTTTTAACAATATATATTATGTCCGAAAACAGCCGAAAACTATAGTAACTATGTAGTACTATTATTTATTCTGTGACTATAGGTATATGAGGTATTATCATTTAATCATCTTTGATAGAATGACTTATTTATTTATTTTTGGCTGAATGATTCCAGATTTTGGCATTTAAAAAGATGTGGCTGAATAACCTTTGTTTCATTTATCCTCAATAACTGAATTAAAAAATCACGTCATTATTCATACGCTGTAAATATAAAATACTGTTGAAAGTTCTTTTTTTTTTGGACGTTTACTAAGAGGGACTAAAAACTTATTATTTTTTAGAAAAATACAGGTTTGAAAAATAACAGTAGAAATAGTATTTTATGCAACCCTTGTTTAAGAGAGGTCAAAAAAGGTGAGTGGCGTGGGTAACAATTTGAGTCGAAGCCGAAAATTGTTATTAAAGACGCCACGAGCATTTTTTGACTCAGTTAAACAATGTTGCATACAATACTTTTTCTACGACTATACACTTATTTTCAAATAAAGTTGTAAATAAGAGAAATATTCTTAGTCATACACACTTTTATTAATCATCAAGGTCGGGCGGGAGATGTCAAAATTAAAAAAGAAAGCTCCTCTATGGTTTACTGTTCATCAAAAATGACATTTAAAATTAGGTTGGCAGCCATGTATTTCATTAAGTCTTGTATACACGAGGTGCCTTAAAATGCAATGAACGCACTGCGAAACCCGAATGCGGTTATAGGGAATAGACAATAAAGACTTATCTTGACATTTGTAAGGTAGAGGCTTAAAGGTTTTTTCGTTGAATAAGAAAAAAATGGCACGTTGCTATATTTTCCACTTTTACCACTAAGTTTTCAAACTATAGTTTCTGCAAGAAACATCAAATACCTAGAGCATTCTAATTTCAAAATATTAATTAACAATAATCTGATCACCGTTAATCTGGATTCGAAATTCAAAAGTCACTGTCAACGCTTCAACAGCTGTGTTCGAACAAATTAAACAAATATCAAACCTACGCATTTATAATAAAGTCTAATTCCTTTTGAAAATTTAAAATAACCGCATCGAAAATAATTTAAATTACAATTGAATACGATTTCTGTTTAACGTAGATAAAGTCGATTTTTGTTTGCAACAGCGCAGATTTGAAAATGTATAAATAGTGATGTGCAATAATCAATCTTCAGTAGTATCGATAAGGTTGTGTTTTAGTATGCTGTCATTGCAGAATTGCTTGCGGTATTTTTGCGTCACGTACCGTCTTGGTTGGGATCTGTCATTACTCTGATAACGGCTACGTGCGTCCACGAGAGATGGGACAGGGTTGTCGATAAAAACAGTTATTTTTTTAATGTTTTCTAGATATTATACTCTAGGGACAAGATTTGTCAGTGAGGTGAACCAAGCCCGAAATTGAAATAGCTTTAAAATAAGATATCTAACTGACGTCGAGTTTGTATGGCTAGCAAATGCTTAATTGAAGTTACTTGCCTGAAACCGTATTTGTTTATGTAATCAAAATTATTGACGAAGACGATAATATTTCCCTTTACACATGCTGAGCCTAAAAAAGTCTTAAATGAATTGGTGAAATAATTACGAGTAACTAGTGAAACTAACAGCTTACAATACGTAATTAAATATTAAAGAACCAGTAATGATCATCTTAAATTTCGCCAAAATTAAAATTCACACAAGAATTAACAAGTATAATAATAATCAAAACTAACAAGGAATGGTACATTCTTAATTACTAGTTTCAACGTACGCACTAATCCACTCTTTTCTGCATTGTTCTATGTTCTCACACTTTTTTCCATTGCATGACAGCTTGACATTCGATTATGTCACAGAATGACAGTTTTATTAATACTTAGTCATTGTTTATTCGCAATAGTTCTAGGTTATGTCGAAACTTGGCTATGTTTTTCAATTTTTTTCTAGGGTGTTGTTTTCATATTTATAATGTATCTTTGTGAAATATCAAATACTTATTTTTAACAGGTGTATTCGTATGTCTGGCAAAATCGGTAGTTTCTTTAATCACTTACGTAGTTATTAGTATAAAACAAAGTCGCTTCCCTATGCCAGTCCCTAAGTAAAACAGCGCAATGAATTTCAATGCGTTTTTTTAGAAATAGAGTGATTCCAGAGGAAGGTTTACATAGCATATTCATAATTAAGTAGAGTTACACCGATAATGGTGGTGTGGAGACAGCAGTAAGAATACATTTATCACCACCCCAATTCCTCCTGCGGGTGTCGTAAGAGTCGACTAAAGGATTTAAGTGTAACTGACCATTATTTGATAAAAGATTGATGATGGGCAGCAGCGTCATCATAGTGGACACATTACTGCGAATGATATTTCATGAATTAAAATCGCGGTAGCCGACAACAATAACGAAAAATCGTCACGAAAACTCGATATCCCCACATCACTACAGCCACATACATATAAACATAGTCGCTGTTTGTAAACATATAATTACTTGGTAACTTGATGCATATCAGTGGTGAATGTGTTTGTGTGTTGTGTATGTGTGTGTAAACTAGTTTTGCAAGAGCTTGAGTGATTACGGCCACACCAGGATTATGATTTTTCATTAATTTAATTAGTAAGTAATAAATGCGAGTACGGATTTTCATAACACACTTAAAAAATCTTCAGTATTCTATTGAAGTTACTTTGCTGCTTTCCAAGATTTTTGATTTATACTAAGGTTTACTTTTCAATCTAAAATACAAAGTCAATAACTTACATTTATACAGTCAAGGTAAAAAATATGGATGCAAACAAAGTGCCAAATATATGTATACACAATTCTATTACTAGTACTGTAACTGTAAGGTTGTGTTTTCATATTTTTTGCACTTAAAACGCATCTATTTTATTTTTCAGTACAGACAGATGGTGCTTTTTACGCACTAGGCCTAGAAGTGGCTCATTTCTTGTCAGGTCTAAACTTCAGAAGAAAAGAAAATTGGTAATTCGGTCCTGTATCTTTCCATCAGTTGTTTTTTTGTGCACTTGTATCGTTATGTACTAGTTTAGAAACGCATTAGACATAATATAATTACTTAAGAATCAGGAATAGAAAATTACAATTATGCTATTTGAATTTCAGAGTATATCATTTTATAAACTTATTTTCTTAATGTATTAAAAAATATATAAATAAATATAAATAATAAATAAATAAATATCTTGGGACATCTTACACAAATCGACCTAGCCCCACGGTAAGCTCAATTAAGGCTTGTGATATAGGTACCAGGCGGCGATATATATAATAGATAGGTACATATAGATACTTAAATACATAGACAACCATGACCAAGGTATAAATATTTGTGATAAATAAATACACAAATAATGCCCTCGCCAGGATTCGAACCCGGAACCTCCAGCTTCGTAGGCAGGGTCACTACCAACTAGGCTACGGAGGCTGACAAAAAATGTACACATATTTATGCATTCGATGGTACATAGAGATGATATCAGCTCCATAATAGCATAGTCTAAATGTTTGTATGTCTGTCTAAACAGCCGTTTAGCGAACTTTTAGCATACTTAACGAGGCATAAAATAACTCTTGTTTATTCATTATTTTATGTGATTTATTCAAAATCGCGTAACTATTTAATTTTTATTGGGTAGTAAAATACCTATTTGAGTTTACATGATAAAATATATGATTCAAGGTATGTATTTTTGTCTCACTATGTAAGGACTTTAGCTTGAATTTTATATTGTTGGCTTTATGTAACTTTTCTTTTCGATTTTTTTAATACATGCATGTACGAATTTTTCGAATATATTATATGCTTTATTCATGATAGTAGTGTGACTACTTAAAAAACACAAAAAAAGTCCATTAATGAATATGATTTTAATTACACAAAAAATTCGATATTTAATATTTATTATTTATTTATTTAAACTTTATTGCACAATATAAAAGAGTACAAATGGCGAACTTAACGCCTTAAGGCATTCTCTACCAGTCAACCATTGGGCTAAACAGAAAGCTTTGGTTTGGTGCAGGATTTAAACTTTAGTGATATTGATTCTTTAATCAAGTCAATTATTATTTTATATAAATATTTCATTTATTTGTTTTAATTTTTTTGTACGTCTTCAGAAATTTGATTTTACGTTAGTGTTAATTTTAAGGTGACATATATATATGTATTTATCTATTATATACATATCGTCGCCTGGTATATACATCACAAGCCTTAATTGAGCTTACTGTGGGACTAGGTCGATTTGAGTAAAGATATCCAAAAATATATTGATTTATTATATATTTATTTACACTTATAATTCTAAAACTTTAAACACACCAAATCTTATTGGGATTCCTAAGAGTCCCAGTTTCCTAGGTTCAAGGGGCTGTCAAATTATTCCGTAAAAAGGTTATCATATCTTAATTACCGTTAATGTATTCGGTGCGCGTACGCATGAGCGCCTACGCATCCTATTGCAACATAAAAGTCACAGGACGAGATATATCAGAGCGGTAAAGGATGTTCTTAATCCTTTTCCATCGTATATGAATCATTCTCAAAATTAAATATAATAAAACGAACGAGACCGAGACCGAGTGGCCGAGCGGTACAGGCATCAGCCGCGAAAGCTGAGTACGTGGATTCGATCCCCACCTCGGACATTAGGTGATCTTGGTCGTTTTTCTTTGGTATATGACATCTAATATTTATAATTTATATAGTATAGTAGTGTGACTACTGGAGAAAAACAAAAAGTACAAATCAAAATATTTAGTTAATAAATAATTTGGTTTGTGTTTTCGCAAAACGTTCAATAATAAAACGGGTAAACTCACAAGTATATACCCCCTTATTCATAAACGTCTGCAAACTTAACAAGCCGCTAATAATTTTGTCCCCTTCGGTCTTAACAATGTGTCCATAAGAGCAAAAGGGACTAACAATACTTAGCGGCTTGTTAAGTTAGTAGACGTTTATGAATAAGGGGGTTAGTCATTACGCGCGTTTCGGAGAGCCTAGGTCCCTATTATCAAGCACTGAGCCAGCAATCACGTGTACACGTGAGTTTAGCAGTTTAATTATATTTAAAGTTAATATGTATCACGAAATTTTCAAAATTGTTCATGGTGTTATCTAATAATCTACTGCTATTATAAAAAAATGTTGACGGCAGTAAGAATACTTTTGTCACCCGTGTCACCACCCCAACTCTTCCCGTGGTTATCATAAGAGTCGAATAAGGGATTGCCATATCACTGACTATTTTTTTTATAGAATATTGATAATGGGCAGCAGCGTCATCATAGTGGTCACATACGAGGGCTGTTCCGAAAGTTTTTAGTTGCTCCGGTTATATTCATGCGATTTAAATTAAATTGATATCATTGTGAGGGACATTTCAATACTTATTATGGTTAATAAATTTATGTACGTAATGGGAATAGTTTTTTTTATTATATTTTTTTTACAAAAAGCTGTTTTGTATGAAGTTTAACATTATATGGAAAAATTGGCCATTTTTGACACATTGAAGCATATTTTGTATAAAAATCTTTGAAAGCCGTACTTAAATATACCCGGGATAAATAATTTAGTTCATTTTGCGTTTTTTAAATTATAATTGAAGAACAATGATTATTGATTGAATGATGATTTTTACAATATTCGAAATTCCAATTTTAGAGTTTACGATTTTTTTCGATGCCTACTCATTTATGATTAAAGTAAAGGATATCACGTAATTTGTACTTAAAAATAACGGAAATATCTTCAATTACTAGTACCTATAAAATAAAATAGTTTTATAAACGAATGATGTTCATAGCATCTCAATAAAAAAGTGTCTTAAAAACCGGTATCATGGTCATTGGAGTAAGGCTCGACACGTCTAAGTAAAACAAAATAATAAAAATATCTAAAATATTTACTAAAACAAATTTACACCGCCAAAAGCGTCATTGAAATATCCCTCAAAATGGTGTAAGTTTTATTGAAATCGCATGAATAGAAACGGAGCAACTAAAAACTTTCGGAACAGCCCTCGTAACTAGTATAGATGGATGGGGATTTACCTCCTAAGGCACTGGTCTCAACGCGAGCTACTAAGCTATGAACTATCAGCTATAAACCCAAACAAAGGATACGCACTCCCGTGTAAATAAAAGAGACACTGCTATACTCGCCCGGCGATGATAGCTGATAGCTGGGCGAGTATCGTCGTGTCTCTTTTGTGTCTTCGGAGTGCGTATCTTTTGTTCGTGTTTATAGCCCATAGTTCATAGCTTAGTAGCTCGCGGTGAGACCAGTGCCTAATGCTTCCATACGCCTAGTTAACGAGAGGCCTACGCCCAGCAATGGATTGAGACTGAAGATGAATCGCTGTTCTACTGCACTTCACCGCTCCAATAGGTCCCAGTGTAGTGTAGTGTTAGCAAATAGGACTAGGGAACCCTAAAAAGCCCTTCTTTAGCAGAACCCAAGGGCTCCGAGCGGACGCGGTTCCACTGGCTGCCTTTATAATTGATGTGCATAAACACGCCGGGATATATAGGGTGTTTGAAAATGTAGTTTATTAAGCTAATTTTTGTTTAAAACTTTCAAAAAAAGAAATAAAGATTATTTTGTTTGGCACGTTCAATAAAAAGCTAAAGTTAATTGTATGCAGTTTTTAGACCAAAGGGCAAGTGATTAAAATGAAATGACCCACGTTGTGTCATGAAAGTGGTTTCCTGATTTGATTTGCATACAAAATGAATACTAATTTCAGACCTAATATTAGAAACATTTTTATCTTGAAATTATCAAAATATTTCAATCCATACTGATTATAGTAGTCATCACAAATAGCAATTGCTCATTCTACTAGTATTCTATTACAAACGCGCATGTTAAACAATCATGAGAAGTATGGATGAATGTTTGTTTCTCTTTCACGTAAAAACTACTGAATGGATTTAAATGAAACTTTACAATAATATAGATTATAGGTACATCAGAATAATACATAGGCATACAATTTGTGAATGTGGCACTATGTGAATTTTCGAAGTGGTGTTAGAAGTCGCGGGCACTAGCTAGTATTAAATATAAATTAATGCTAACCTAATTGAAACAAATTTAAACGAAATGAAAATAAAAATACATATGTACTGTTCATTTACAAAGCAAACCTAATGACCAATACATTCTTGTCATCAGCTTAACATTAGTAAAACACATTAAACATTCTCTTACATCGTTCAATTTGTCTCCTATAGCCGTCCTTATACGGTAAATATCCATTGCAATTAATTTATTCATGACTCTAGACTTTCTTGTCGAAACGAGTTTCTGCAATTGTAAAGAAACTTTAATTCTAAAAGACATATGTCTTACAACCTGTGTCAGAGATATGTGAACGTGTAAGACAGTTAAAGGGAATTTTCGGGTGGCAACCTCCTTCTAATTTTAAGTCAAGTCGTGTTCTAACCTTGTGATTTGGATAGGATTGTCAAAATCTATTCTGATAGCTTTTTCAGAAATAGATCCCCGTTGAGTCTTTTGCAAGTTCCACATTTTTTGGGCTGTAATAATTACACATAAGTTTTCAATACGCCTAACTAGGTTGAATGAAGTGGGTAGCAGTAAGATAAAACCTTGTTACAAAGCCTAATGATATGACCAATACCATTAGCATTTTTCATAAATGGCTATAAACAGTTCTAAGCATATATTATTACAGAAATAAATAAAAAGATCGTATTCATCAGCAGTCACATCGTTTTCGACGTCATCACAGTAAAACGGTACTATGCTTGAAACAGTCCTTTTTCACTTGTCTCTAGTAAAAACACCTTTGTCTTTGAATTTTACGCCGTTTTCTGGTATTTATTTAGCACCTTGCAATTAATTATGAATTCGCTATGCTTTTTATCGATTTGAGTCGCATGAGACAAGTCACGAAGCTGGCGATTCTTGTCGAAGACTTTGAGGTTATGAAATTTTATTGCCAATGTCAAGTTACAGTTATGACCATTTTTAAGTAGTCTTTGATTAGTCGATTGAATCAGGCGTTACTTTGCGGAAATCTGTATTAATCCCTGGAACACCGCTGTCACAAAGCTCATAAATTAATGACTTTAATTATTTTAAATTATAGTCCAAATATCTTGTGCCGAATCTGTTACTCTGCACTCCAGGGTTTAAAGGATAAATAATATTATATATTACTTATCCTAGTAATATTGTTTATCCTTTAGCCATTGATTGTAATTTTGAACATAATATTTATATGTGACACGTAATTCACATTCACATCGATTTTAATAAAATTGTCCTTGAAAGATACGAGAATTATAAGTTGAATTGAATAGTATTTTATGATGTGTCTGGCATTTTACTTAAGATTGTTATCACCATCTACTCCATCTAGTTTTATAATGGTTTTATTCAAGTCAATTTACATTCAAATGTTGAATATTTTTTTATTACAAATAGATTTTCATTTTGACCTAAAAGGCGTACAGGTATGTTTCATCGAAATTTCTAAAAGCACTAAATAAGCCAGTTTCAAAACCTCCTTTAGAAAAAACCCATCAGGCATTAATCAATCACCAACACTTGAACATCCTCTATAGACACACACACGGACGAGTGACCAGCGAAGCATAAATATATTTTGTACGGACAAAACTGTTATTTTTTTCAAATAATAATTGATGTGCACAACGCCAGTCACTATTGTCAATGGTATTTTTTTTTCTTTTGTGGCACAATGCGTTATTATCTTTGCCGGCCACAGATAGTAAATATAGGGGGAAATAAAAATTGCTATGAAGCGAAAACCGGACACAATAAGAAAAAAAATTCATTACGATTTTGAGCTCTATGTTATCGTTTAAAAGTACAGTTTATAATTTAGTGTCTGTGGCATCAAAGACTTATACATTTGAGACAAGTTTTGTAACGTGCCTTTATTGACCTCCTAAAATATAAAAAAAATGTGATACTACCTAAAAAGGTATTATTTGATTAAAATCAAATAAGATATTGTTTTTGTTATGTTGCACAACATACCGACTTTGTAGCTATAGGTACTCTGACAACCAGCTTGACACTAAAAAAAGAAGTCAGATTCAAAAAACTAGTCCCAATTTGAATTTGCCGCCTTTTTCGACTGACAAACTGATTGGCCATAGATAATTAATTTTAAAAAGGTATTCATTTCTACTCTTAGGTACTTTGCTGGTATGGCATTTAAAAAATGTATGCCAGCCAAACAGTTCCTTTAAAGGTGCATTCAGACCAAAGGAGCATTCGCTATTCTAACCTCCTACTCTACGAAATTCGATCGTTACACAAAAAGTGATTCGTTGATTTCGTAGAGTGGGGGATAGAATAGCGAATGCTCGTTTGGTATGAATGCACCTTCACATGAAAAAGCAATGCAATCGTTTCAAAAACAAGTATTTTTGTAAACAAACAATACCATAATATACAATAAAGGTATTCTTAACCCCCATAAAGCTGGATAATGTATAAACATTAAAGTATTCAGTAATTTAATTATGTAATTAAGTTTTTTGGCTAATTGCTTCAAACTGCAGATGCAAAATTCTTAGCGAAACTTGGACCAATCAACCCCTCGTTCAGAGTATTTATCCCTTTAAGTTGATTAAGAATGTTTTAAAGAATGTCAGATAATGATCACATGTAATTATACTATGTAATAAATCAATTTATAACAACAGACATGGAAATTCTTGTCGTGGTGGTCCGATTTTTGCACATGCACAAATAATGTGTCTGAAGCAATGTACAAGTTGCAGAAAATTCTCAAAATTGCGGGAATATACTCGGAAATTTCCGAGAATTTTCATGGGAATTTAAAAGTAAGCTCTCATTGAGAATGTTTCCGTGAGAACTTATAAAAAAGTGTTATGAAGAATATTATATTTCACAATTGAGTAAACAAGGCATAAAATATACCTTAAAAGACTTGTATACACATCGGTTTTGGCATAATTAGATTGCTTATAAAATTCAAATTGTCGAGAACATTCTCTATAGAAATTTTACAACTTACGAAACTTCTCCTCGGTACATTGCTAGTCTGAAGTTTATTAATTTAAAACTACTTAAAAATAATTAATTATTTTGTCTTAAAAAAACATAAATCTAAATAATGTACATATACTGTAAATATTGAAAATGCAGATTATAATTTTCTAGAAACTTACCCCTTTATTAATAAACGTCTCTTAACTTAGCAAGCCGCTAAGTATTGTTTGTCCCTTTCGGTCTTATCAATATATCTGTATGATCGACAGGGACAAACAAAACATAGTGGCTTCACTGCACAGAATAAAATAAAGTCACTTTTTCTGTCCCTATGTCCCTTTGTACGCTTAAATCTTTAAAATTAGGGAACGGATCTTGATGAGATTTTTAATAGGTAGAGTCATTCAAGAGGAAGGTTTTTATGTAGGTATAGTACCCGTGCGCAGCCGGGGCGGGTCGCTAGTGCTAATATAAGAGACGAAAAATAAGCCCCAATAATTATCACTCTAAGTCAATAAACGACCATATTTTTGGTTTGTACTGTAATGACAAAGATGACAGTTGACTGGTGTACATGTTAAAAACCTCTGTCGTTACAAATACATGGGGGACGCGGGTACAGTTTATCGGAAAGTCAAGGCACGTGTGACTTATAGACGTGCGTAGCTGCCAGAAGCCAACAGTTTCCGCACAGAGTCTTAATAATACAATGTTTTTTAACAGCTATTTAACCTTTATCGTTACTTAATTCCAATTTATAATGCTTAATGTTGAATGGCTAGTACAGTCACAGTGCAAAGTGTACACACACGTTAGTTTTTTATCAGACAGATTTAGATCTTTTTTAAAAAGTATTTTTTTTTTCAAAAAACATGAATGTAAATAATGTAATCTTGGAAAGAAAATAATATTTTAAAACCGTTTTTTTTCATATTAAAAAGTCTAATACTAGGTACCTATTCCAAATTTTGATTACATTGCAAAACCCCAAATTAAAATGGCGCACATTTTTTTACAACCATAAATGATTAAAAACATAAATTAAATCGGTTTTGCTTATTTTCAATATACTACTGTAATTTACTGCATTGTAATAGCTATTGTATTATAATATTTTTCTCATCATGTTATAGACTGTTATTCACCACTTAGTATTCAACGCTATAATTCTTAAACTAGTGCAAAATATATCAACCAGACGGCAGCAATACATCAAAACTACACGCTCAATAAGTGAAGGCACGTCATATGTATCGACGTGCTTTGCAACCAGATGCCTTCATATACTAGTTAAAAAAACGACATAAGTGATATAATGATTTAGCAAAACTTAATACCTTCTTTAGTGTAATGACGGTTAAGAAATAGTGATAAGACGGGTAATTGACTGGAAAGTTATGCTACTGTTCTGGATTTTTTTATTGTAATGAATATGCGAAATTTGTTGAATAACCTAGGCGATAGCGAATTTCGTGTATGCTAAAAATGTAAAAAAACAATAGTGGAAAGCAATTTAAACTAACGTGAGACTCAAACATATTTAAATATTCAACGAAAAAAATAATTATTCGAAATAAAAAATGTTTACTACATTATTGGCGTAGTCATATCGTTGGGGATTACAATAACGCGTATATATATCTACCAAAACAGATAGAGTTCAAATTCAAATATCATATAATTGACACTCAAATTGATACTAAATTTAATTTGTTAGTTACGCGGCATTATCCCGGACGAAATGAAGTGATTATCATAGTCGTATATATAATTGATAGTAAAAAAAATACTCACTGATAATTTATAGACATTTACCCCCTTAATCATAAACGTCTGTTAACTTAACAAGCGGCTAATAATTGTTTGTCCCTTTTGGTCTTAACAATGTGTCCATAAGAGCAAAAGGGACAAACAATTATTGGCGGCTTGCTAAATGCTAAGTTAGCAGACGTTTATGAATAAGGGGGCAAATGATGTTTTTCTGGTAGCTTGACAGATGATCCCAAAATCCCGTTTTTACCATTTATAGTGCTATGCTACACAAGGGCTTCCAAATATTCGAGAGTTTCAGGTATTCGAATATTCGTTTTTTTTAGTGACATTGGAATATTCGAATAGTTTTAAGAATAATGTTATTATTTAAAAAAGCTGCAATTGAGGGTGAAATAACTTTGTGTTGCATATTTACGTCGAATATTTCAATAAGTTATTCTGTAGTTGTCAACATTAACAATACCTTTTCTTTTACTATGGTATTACAGAATTGCGTGAAAAATCGTAAAAGTCTAAAAAAATATGTGCACAAAATATGTACAATAATAGCATTTATGCAGAATAAAACGTAGTAATTCTTACTGTAAAGTATATAAATTGTAATTTTTGGATAATATATTTTTTTTATAATCGAATACTTTATGCCAAATACTAAAATGGGCCGATTCTTATTTAATTTACTCCACAGGCATCGTCATCGAAAAACCAGACTCGGAAAATTTATAGAATTTTATTGTATATAGTTTCGAAGAATGATTGTGAGTAAAACAATAATATTTAGTAAAAAATAAATCGTTTTTAACCCTTGTCTGCTTGGCTGTTCGAGCGACCCGCTACCGGTGGTCATTAAAATCCCATAAATTACGAGCGACATCTGGCGATGAGGTGTACGGAATGTTTCGATGCCTTCATATAAATTCAAATTTAATATAGAATTGAGCCATTTAAAGTGTTAAGTTGTCTAGAATAAATTAGGGAATACATTTTTATTTGCTTGAACGAAATATAAATGATTCATAGACGTTAATTTCGATTTTCCTTCATTTTTTTCGTACAGATGGTGCTTTTTTTACATGCTAGTGCGAGAAGTGTTTAATTTTTGTCAGATATAAACATCGAACGGTCATCTGTACTAAAAAACATCGTACGATACACGTGCTAAAATGAAATTCGTAACTCGAGTCAACTTAAAAGACTCCCTTCGGTCGTTTAATTTATAGCCACTCGTTCCGCACTTTTTTTTTGTAGTTGTATCGTAATGTAGTATTTTATTAGAATATTCGAGATATACATAAGCAAGTTTGTCGATTACAAAAAAAACTTATTGTTTAATTTAGTGTAATTATTGTCATAAAAATATCGAACCCGGTTTTATATAAGTTTTTAGTTCATAATTTATTTCAGTGTTGCTATCTGATTATTTAATATTTCATATGTTTATTTTTTTATTGTAGTTTGTTTAAATGATAAATAAAGTATGCCACACAGAAAAAAACACACAGTTGAAATTATTCAATTACCCACATAAACTTTACTAGTTTAGTATCTTCAACTCGTAAAAATTTACTGCCATCAATGTCATAATCTAGTTTAAATGCTAATTTAATGCATATGCCATTCTCTTTTATTGACTAATTTTATTACCTGATAATATTTGCCATTCATAGATAACTATTCTACTTATGTGCTTCGACAATCCTACTGTCTTTCTTTTAAATACGTAAATACAGTTATGAAAAAGCTGGCCAAGAGTATTTCGGGCCATGTTAAGTGTACGGTTCCGTAGTTATTCAAAAACGGCTAGGCCGATTATGTTCGAAATAGTTTTATTTTAAAGTCCTCTATAATGCCCACTATTCATGATTTTTTTTTCATATTTTTTGGACCTACGCGTCAAAAGTTAGGGAGGGAACACAATTTTTTTTTCTAGTTTTTATTGTACCACTTTGTTGGCATGATTAATATGTATATGTTACCTGTACCAAATTGCAGATTTCTAGTATTAACGGCCACTGAGCTATGCTGCGGCCAGACGGACAGACGGACATGGTGAAACTATAAGGGTTCCGTTTTTGCCATTTTGGGTACGGAACCCTAAAAATGGCTATTTTACTGACAGCTGAAATGTCAAAAATAACATGACAAATTAAACAAAAACTCATTTGGTTTTTTCTCATTGACGATTACTACCATTCGATTATAACCATCCAGTCAAGTTATTTTATTAGTTCAGAAACAATTTGGTAGGTATAAAATTGTATTGTAATATAATTTTTTGTAGCCGTGTATTAAGAAAAAAAAATCAAATTAAAAAAATGTTGTTCACTGAAAAGAATATTAAGAAATTAATTTTAAAATAGTGCCCGACACAAAATGCCCTACATTGAAAAAAAACTCTCGAATCTATAATTATTAACATTGACTTCCCTATAAGTACTAAGCTTTTTTGCGAGTTTTATTCTTCTTCTGAGATACGTCGCACCTTCATTTATTAATAAACCGAAATAACTCAAAATCGAGGATCTTGAGATTTAAAGATAATACAAAATAATACAGATATGAGAGCATGGGATGACTTCATTCAACAATGACCGAAAAATCCCGCCGGGATCAAATAGTAGACTTTTGCCCGGTGGGTACTCGTTTAAAGTAAAAAGAAGTAATTCATACAACTTTAAACACGATTTCCCAAAAAATGGGATTTTGAGTTATTTCGGTTTCCTAATGAAGGTGCGACGTTATTATAGTGTTAACATTAGCTTATTTTATATCACTAACATTAAAAATGGGGTAGATATTTAGAATACAACTATTTAAACTAGGTGTTTAGTTATTACGAGTGTCCACATTGACATATTTAGAAATATAAAATTTAGGCCATTCACAGTCACGGTTACGTAAAATGTGAAACCAATTTAGTTGTTTCGCCATACTTTTCCCACTATTACGCTACGTGGTTTAGTTAATAGCAAAATGGCGTCGTCACGGGCGACACACACGATGATGGGGTTTATCTTAAGCGTGGAATCGGCCTTACGCGCATCCGTCTGTACTTGGCCTTAGATTGTCTATGCCACAATGGCTTTTAAAGTGTTTCCCGCGTTTTTGTGTTGCCATAGTGTTATTGTTTTTTTTAAAGGGCTGTGTCCGATACTGTGAAGTGTAATGTAACTTTCATTTGATATTTTGTAAATATGTGGGTATTGTGAATGTGGGAAATTATGAAAACTCAAAATGGGTAAAACATGCGTTTCTTGTCCCCGAATTATTGCATAGTAGACGTATGAAAACTTTAATTTACCCAACTTGATAACAGAAGAATACCAGGCTTGTGATGGACCCGTTTTGACCGTTTGATAATACCATGCGTCACTTTGCACTTGGCAGATGATATAAATATAATAATTATGTGAGCATCATATTTTGTTTCTATCTTCACTAGCAACTGTTTATTTTTTGCCATTCGCGTTGCTTTCGAACAAACATGTCATGGCTATTTAAGAGTTTATTATTTCCTTTTACCAGTTTTAAGAAGTACGATAGTAAATATTTTTAGAATGTTTCTGATAAAATGCAACGTCAGAGAGAGTAAAGTGATTTACCTTGTTGTTTCTTATCTTGTTATGCAAATGTGTTGCGTACCTGGAACCAAAAACAGACATTTAAAGATTATTTTTAAAATTAATATGGTCAGTAAGCGTAAAATGAATATCAGGGTTAAAGCATTTTTATAGTGCTACTTCAAGTTATTTTAATGTAAATCATACAAATTTTGGATTAAGGTTTAAACGCTCTTGAGATTCTTAAGGTTTTTGTAAAGGCTCTTCAGTAAAACCAAAAACTCAAATCAGTCAATCGTGAGCCACGTAGCGCAGACCATAAATTAACTTAATTTTCTTTTAAAAATCGCAATACTAAAATACCCGGTCAACACTTCTACGAAACCGAAATTCCACATTTAAATTTATTCATCTAAATCAAATCGCTGCATCAAAAATCGACTCGGCCATCCTGACTTGAGCCTGCGTCATTAAGGAACACTTTCCCCTCCTTTTGTAATACCAAGACGTTGCCGGGGGAGGGGGGGTCAGGTTAAAATTGTCGCTGGAAGCACGGAGGCGTGACGTCACTGTTCAGTTAGCACGCTGTACTGTTTTACAAATTGGTTGGTAAATGCAACGGAGTTCTTAGCTTTATTTTAGTCACTAAATCAAGTCGTTTAAACAGTCGCCTATCTATAGCAGAAAGCGGATTACTATAGCATTTAGCTATATCGCGCTTGCAAAGATGTTTATCAGAAAGATAGGGATGAATGTCATATCTTTAGACACGCGATAGAAAGAGAATCATGGGAGAGTTTAACGATTTGCACATTCTGGCAAAAAGAGTAGAAATTAAGTGGCAAAGATACACTGACATTCTCTAAAACCGAAAAAAATGCCAAAATTAGGAGCCTGGGTGCAATATTTAAGCCTTGCATATTAAAACGCTTTATTATAATAAAGTCAACACAATGTCAATGTACCATAGCAAAAATCAACTACGAAAGATTCTAGTTGTCACGGGAATCGAACCCGTATCCATGGATTACCGGTCCAACGTGCTCCCAATAGCACCAGATGACCTTCCGTCAATCACAGTAAATAAGTTTATGATTACGGTAAGTTTTGTGTACTTTTGGAGTAGAAAATTGTTTTATAGGTAAGACAATAATAGTAGGTATGTGAAGTTTTTACATCAATGTGATCAACACCTAATAAACTAATCAAACACAGTAGATAAGTACTAAATTACATTACAGTATCAGCGAAATTACCTCCGCATTTTACAATTGATATTACCTTTTTAAATTGCTATTTATTTTAAACCATTCTTAATTCAAAATGAGCGTCTTTTGACTCATCACGCGATGTTCAGAAACTACGTTCGTTCTGACATTTCCGGTTCCAAAAAACTCAACTGACTATCAAAATTACAAACTTACTTCTACGCACAAGAAACTTAATCAAACCTTTATTGCCTGTGACATAAAGTTCAGGCTTGAATTAAATCTAGCTCAAGATACGATTATGTAAGTTGGTAATTTTCATAAGGTGCCGTCTTATTTTGATTTGGGTCCTGTTATTTTACGAACGTATTTAAAAATACTTTTTGACTGTTATATGTAACAGTTGTTTGATTTTGTTTCCTTTTAGAGGTGTATAAACATGGAAGGATTTTTTTAACACGTTCACCTTTTTGGTAACCTTTGTAGTACAGTGTCTTGTTTTTTTTTATTGAAATACGAAAAAAACATCAACAATATTTTCTTAGGTACATGCATTCTAACTGTATAAGTGCAACCATCGTTTAAAAAAGTCAACAACCACAGACGCAATTTGTTAATTACAATTTTATCACAAAATCTCAATTTGGAACGCGCAGCGCGTTCGAAAAACAAAAGCGTAGCGTCTATGACCCCACAATATTCAAATTTCGAATTATGAATGGTCAGTGGTCGTTTTTTTGTTCTTTTTTCAAATAGGAGAATGATTGATTGTGAGGTTGATGTCTTTTTTGTTGGAAGTCATTAGTTTGTTAATTACTTGTGAATTTGATCATTTGTAGTTCGTTAGCGCCGGGTAGAAAGAACGTTTGACATTTCTTTTAGGGTTGCCTGCAGTTTTTGTTACTTTTTATTTCTATTATATTATTTAGTACCTACTGTCTGCCCCTTAGAGCTATAGTTTTGAATAAGTGCTTGTTGTTGTTTTTCTGGCCATTTTTTTCCGCAACTCGATATCAAACGTGCCTATTTTGCGTGGTCCAAACGCTGGCCCAGTACTTGTTGGGGACTTCAAATACACCCTTAAATTTCTTCGCAGGTGCATGCAGATTTCCTCACGATGTTTTTCTTCACCGTAAATCGCTTGTGAATATCAAATGATATTTCGTACATAAGTTTTTGAAAAACTCAATGGTACGAGCCGGGGATCGAACCCACGACCGTTTTGTAGCAGCCGCTAAACCACAAGGGCTCTGAATAAGTGCTTACTACATTCTGGTAAAAGAAAATAATATAAAGGTGCGTTCAGACGAAACGAGCATTCGCTATTCTAACCCCCTACTCTACGAAAGTTGATCGTTACACAAAACATGATTCGTTGATTTCGTAGAGTGGGGGATAGAATAGCGAATGCTCGTTTGATCTGAATGCACCTTAAAACGACAACACAGTAGTTCGGTCCTTAAATAACTTAAAGAATACTGGACTTCTACTCTTTTTGTCAGATAATAATAGAAAATTTGAAAGCGTAAATAGCAAATAAATGTACTTATTTAAAAATAACAACATAACTACTTCTTCCGGTTTACAAACTGAGTGAAAGCTAGATATTTTTTATGAATTTAAAGAAACATGAAATGACAATTGTATGTTTGTCTTTTTACTCCCATTTATAAATTAACACTCGATAACAGAAACTTTTAATTAAACCGTTTAATAAAGAATAACTTGAAGATATTTTTATCATTAATATGTATGTACATATATGCATTTGTTTCATTCACATAAAGGTCATGAAAACATACGCACTATTTTAATTTTTAATTGACAGATACCGGTTGAAACCTGTCATACAGGTGGGTAATAGATCTAATTATTGAACGGTCATACATTAAGTCATTACTTTACGCATTAGTTTAGTATTAGTAATGAAAAATATTGTATGTTGTTTATTAATTACCTGGGGCCTATTCTCTTCTTCTATTAAAAGAGATGGAAAAGAGAATTCCGCTTGTAATATTAGTTGTAATTTCTTATTCAATAGGCCCCTGGATTTTAACTTATCGCGCGTAGTTACTAAAATATAAGAGTTTATAACTGTTTATTTATATTTTGGTGGGTGTCTTGTTTAGAAAATACAGTTATTTTTAGCTTTTCTAACGTGAGACTCAAACATATTTACATATTTATCAAACGGGTTACTCACGTAATTTAAGTCGATAATTGCTCTATTCTATATTTTTTTGTTTGTTTTTTATTACTGTTCAATGTTTAATGAAATTGATAGATACTAGTTTATATATACCGATGGCAAAGAAGGATAAACTTACATGAAGCAAAAATGAATTAATAGCCCGATTTTTGTAAAAGAGGAAAACTTAGAAACATTCATTTTATAATCACCAAATTAAAAATTTAAAAACAACCAACTTCAACAAATTTCTCCAAGATCCTATCATCTGCTGTTTCCATCATTGGTTTCCTATCATGAAATCCTACTTTCTGAATGCAAATTCTTGTAAATTAATGGAAATTACCAAAAGGCCATACATGTACCTATAACATTTGAAGACATTCCTCGATTTCTCCAAGATCCCATCATCAGACCCCAACTGGGTGCAAAAAAAAATTGAAATCAGACGATTCTGGGAGATATCAGGTAACTAACATAGTACATAAAACAAAAAAAAATAGGTCGGATTGAGAACCTCCTTTTTTTGAAGTCGGTTAAAAAGGGTTTTAAAGCAGCAAAAATATACGTATACATTGAGTTACAACAGAGTAGATCTTGAGTAAGCATCCGGCCAATCGAGGCAATGGAACCACCAGTTTCACTTGGACTCCGTCGTGTACCGATATGTCACGTATTGGATTCGATTTACACAGATAAAAAAACTTTTATTTTTTTTATTAATGTAACTCTGGCCATCCAGCCTGTCAGTAAAAAAGGCGGCAAATTAAAAAAAAAAATGTTTAATCCATACATCAGAAACTTAAAACAAAACATCATCTCATACATAAATCACAACTGTGTCACGTTTTTTTATTAAAACATAAATGTAAGTAAAAAACTAAGTGCCACAAAATGGTCTCCAATTCAGCTTATTGCTGGCTGTAAGACAACGAAAATAATTTTGACCCATTTGCCAAACCATTATTGGAAGAGATGGATAGAGGATTGGGAACTAATTTTATATCTTTATATGTCACGAATTTTTAAGTAATGAGATGTAGTCACCCGGGTCAAGTCAAGTCAAGTCAAACTATTCTTTATTCAAGTAAGCTTATTACTAAGCATTTTCGAATCGTCTGACATTATCAAGAGAGAGAAAAAAATCTACTGCTGGTTCAAACTCTACACCGTTCCTGAGAAGAACCAGTATGAAACTCAGGTGGACTTATTTTTTCAAAACAGTATAATAATACATCTTATTAAAATAACATGCATTAAAGAATGTATTACATAAAAAAAAGATTATTGTAGACATTTTTATAAAAGAGAGAAATAAATAAAGGATCATAATTTTAAACAAAAATAATAATTATTGTAGTCAAACATGGATTAAATAATGGTTTTGACGGTCTCCATAGTTCAGTCGGTAGTGACCCTGCCTGCGTATCTCAAAATCCCGAGTTCAAATCCCGATAAAAGCATGTCTTTGTCGCGTTTATCACAAAAAGATTTCCTCGGTCATGATTGTTTTATATGTATTTATATGTATGCGTATGTAAAATACATCTTTATTGTTATAGTTCCCGTAAATTAGGCATTAATAGTATTTTTATAAATGTTAGATAAGTAACTAACGATAATTTTATATCTATCTGTTTATATTGTGATCTTGAGCATTTTTTTTAGAGGCCAGCGCAGTTCTTCTATTGTGATTGGTTGATAACACGGCTCAATGACCACACTTATGACCAAAATAAAAAAGAAGTTAAATAAAAAATAAACAAAATTAGCACAAACACAAAACAATTTGACGCAACGAAAAAGCGCTTTAAGCTACACTATATAGTCTGAGGTATGACAATAAATTTAATATAATTTGACTGAAGTAATCTAGATAGATTTCTGCTGTGTCCGAGAATATTTTTTAACCGACTTCAAAAAGGAGGAGGTTAACAATTCGTCGAAATCTTTTTCATTTATGATTTTGATTTTACGTTTCTACATACGGTTTGGTTCAATCTTTTTGCCGCTTATAACGAAATTTAACAGTGAATTTTTTAGTGCATGAAAAAATAACATTTCTTTAATAAATGTTGGACGTTCATATACTTACCAAAGATGATGTGAAAATGAGTGGTTTCCACCTCGAGCGTTGGTGATCTTGGTGTATTTGTCTTTAGTATATATAACCTCCAATATTTATATATTATAGTATCAAGTAAGTGTGACCACTTGGGAAAAATAACAAATCAAAATATGTAGTAAAAAATTATTTGATTTGAGTTTCACAAAAACTTCAAAATTTATTTTGTTTGGGACCTTTTAATAGGCCTCTGGGCGGCTAGAGGTTAAACCGTACTGCAGGGGAACAGGCCAACATTATCTGGCGGTGGGGTCACTTGAGCGTATTAGGAGTTTAATTCGGACTTCCTACTTACGGCCGAGTACCGAGATTTGTTCCAATTCTGATCAGACGGTTTTGGCCGCATGTCGTATGTTGTAAAGGTTGAATCAGAAGATAAATTGGTTTACTAATTGGGTAACGTAGGTGCTTAGACAAGTTGCCAATCGCTGACGCTTAATCGTCAATCGTAAGCGAAGGGCAGCTAACTGTCTTTGTCGCACTAATATGAAAGAGTTAGTATTTTAGCCACATAGCTCGTCGTGAACCGACAATCTGGAAAAGCATCTAGCGGGCCAGCAAGGCGGTGGCAACTAACAGGTTACTGATTGTCTCCTGTTCGTTGCCGCCGCGATTTGGGCTCTACTTTTCACTTACGATCAGGTGGAGTGGAGCCACTTTGTTGTGCAAACATAAAAAAAAAAAAGCTTGTAGTTGTTGGGAAAGTAGACGGCAAGCGACTACGGGGCAGGTCTCCTACCCGATGGTCCGACCAGGTTACTGCTCTCACAGGCATCACTGTGACCGCCATGAGGAAGGCCGAGGACAGGATGGGATGGAAACGATTGACAGAAGTCATCAGGAAATTTCAGACGGACACGACCTTCAGTAATGAAGTCAACGACTAAAGAGAGATGAAAGAGTGACAGAGAGGAAGAACTACGATACGCTACTAAGCGTTAGCGATTGGCAATTTGGCTAAGCACCCAGTAGTCGTACCATGACTTTGCAAGTATCGGTAACGTTAGATTTTACTCGGTACGTAAAGCAGGCCATCGCGCTCGCTCCAATATGTCAGTGCGAACACGATAAAATGCATTACGTATCGAGTAAAACCTAACGTATCCTTTACTTTCCAACTCATGGTACGGCTACAGGTTTATTTCATTTTATTTGGAGATCCAAAAGCTGTGACATAATCGTTAGATTCAATTACAGGAACGCGCAGATAGTTACAGTTTATATGTATACTTATAATAGTTACGCACTAATGCAATAACCTCTATCTCTTGATTCCTGTGGCTAACTCATTTGCTCAAAGGTTAACTGGAAGAAATCCCTTACAGAGATAAGTTCGCCTTTGTACCTATCTAAATTATAATAAGTGTTTTTTTACCTGTGTTTTGTGTACAATATAGAATTTACATACATACATACATACATACATAACCAAAATTTAAATATTCCTATTTTCTAGGAGTAATCCAATTTAACAACATATAACATATCTAGGAATAGCAAAGAAAGACTTACAGACAGATTCCTCCCGTATTATTTGAGCTAATTTTATTAGGTATAGGTATCTAGTTACCAAAATGGTACCCATCTAGATATAATTTAATAATAGTGCATACACTACTTCGATCGCCAATTCGCTTAAGCAGATTAAGGTAATTTACTGCATAATGAGTCCATAGGGATAGTTAATAGAAAAGGCCTATGTCCCGCAGTGGACTGAGATAGGAATAAGCTAAGTAAACATACCATCAAGCAACCATCATAACAAAATACATTTTTAAGGAAAAATGTCCTTTCTCGTTACTCACAATAAAAACACGTGGAATAGAAAAACGTGCATAACTGAGCGACCCGCATTCCTGTATAACCTTTCAAAACGGCCTATATGTAGGCCTCGAGGTAGTCAGTTATGTCCTTTTAAAAGGACACGATAACACGTGGCTACTCGTGTGATTGTCCATTGCGTAAGACGACACGGCCTTATATAGTTGGATAATATGAACCATATAAGTATTATAATAGGTTTTGCTGGTGGTAGGACCTTGTGCAGGGTCCGTAGCTACCAAGTACCACCGTCTTATACCCTGGCCACGACATCGGTCTAAGGCTAACAGCGGCGAGCGAATCCATGAGTGCGAGCGGGATGCCGATATAGGTACGAGAGGGAGCACCATACGTTTTCCGCTAAGCCGGTCGCCTTAGACCGATGTCGTGGCCGCGGCGTTACCCGTTAACCTGCCGCTAAATAGCAGTTTTCGCACTGCTGTGTTTCGGTTTGGGGGTAAGACAGCCGGTGTAATTACTGGCATGGATAGAGGCAATCCATCTAAGTCCTCAGGGTAGGCAGCGCATAGGCGATTTTTTGGTCACTATGTAAATGGGCCTCAGTTCCTGCTTTCCATCAGGTGAGCTGAGAACTCAGTTGTCTACCTTCGTCACATAAAAAAAAGGTACAGTTGCCATCAGATTTCATTTCAGTTTAGGATCTATTTAATCTGTAAAAAACAAAAAATTAACCACTTCTCGCACCATCTGTACTGAAAATATACAATGTATATGCTCAAAAAGTGTTATTTTTAAAGGTAAATTGATGCACGGAAAGTGATACAATTCCACACACGAATTTTCATGATACTTTTCTACAGGGCTTCTTGGTACCTACTGCCGAGATAGTTTGGTTTTCATCGCATAATAATATACTGGTAAAAATTTTGTATGAGACAGATATTGAAATGAAGGTATTTTTCGGATTCGTGTCGGTTTTAAAACACTCGCTTGTGAAATAGTCACCGACATTCGTCTTGAAAAAAAACCACTTTCCACATTTGTATCATAAATAAGTATATCGAGCACCATACTCGAATATATCTCCTGGCGTTGTATTTATCGGCGTAAAAACGGCAAAAAATAAACAGATTAACTCCTTTTCAACATAAATGTATAAAATCGCACTACATCACGCTCATTCATTGGAAACAGTCATCGGTAACATACATAATTCTATACATTCATACAAGACTCGCGTATGAAAATTACCTCTATAATATGACAGACTAATGCATATTGACAGTTTCTACGAATGCATTATTTATGCTGTTCTTAAACTAGTTTTTGCGGCGGTTTTGCTTGATTAAGAAGTTTACGTGTTTACAAAGTAAGCTTAGCTACTTTGTATAATATTGTCTTTGGTTGCCTCAACAGATATTCTTAAATAAAGTTCTGGAAAGAGATAATGTCGTGTTTATTTATTTTAGTCGCTCAAGATGCATTTAGACTTTTTAGACCAAACGTATATTCGCTCATTCTATCCCCCACTCTACGAAATCAACGAATTTCGACAAATCACGTTTTGTGTAACGAACGAATTTCGTAGAGTGGGGGACAAACTGAGCGAAAGCTCGTTTGGTCTAAATGTACCTTACTATCTTTGTTTACAAATCTGTACAATTTAGATGTATAAATTAAACACCTTATTCATAAAAGTCTCCTAAGTTAACAAACCACTAAGTATTGTTTGTCCCTTTCGCTCTTATAGACATCTGATAAAACCGTAAGGGACAAACAATACTTAGCGGATTTTTTCTTGCTTTTGAATTTGCCTCATTCGTACTGGCTAGTTAGTTTGCTGGAGTATAAAACCGTTGTATTTTTTTAGACCATAGACAAACCCTCCGTAGATAACATCTGTGCCCTAATTACATTCTGTAATGTGGTTTTTATGCAATACACGTAATAGTATTATTGCTTTTTAATCAACGCGATGTGAGGGCTTAAGGGCCCTTTTGCGATCTTGAAATAAGGATTTCATTTCAGCAATACTTAAATAGGTACTTCTGATGATGGAATCTTTTAGTGTATTTATGGCCAATCTTATGCGTCTATACGCAAAGTTAATAGGAGAGGCCTACGTCCAGCAGTGGACTATCATAGGCTGATGATGATGATGATGATGGCCCATCTATCTGAAAAGTGTAAGATTTTGGACGTAAACAGATATTTCTCTGATTATAAAGAAAGCAATGAGAAAGAACCGCCGTGTGGACTGGTGACGGCAGTAAGAATAAATTTGTCACCACCCCAACTCCTTCTGCGGTTGTCGTAAGAGTTGACTAAGGGATTGAAGTGTCACTGACCATTATTTGATAAGAGATTGATGATGGGCAGCAGCGTCATCATAGTGGACACATTACTGCGATCGCCAATCCGCTTGCCCTGCGTGGCGATTATGGATACCTCCTAATGCGTCTATACGCATAGTTAACAGGAGAGGCCTACGTCCAGCAGTGGACTATCACAGGCTGATGATGACGTGGAAAGAACAACTTTTTACTAAAATACAAACTCATGCTTGCTATCGCGAGCGCCAAAGTTCGCAAACTTCGGGGAATTTTCTGTCACTCTAATGACGCCTTCGTGGGAGTGACAGAGACAAATGCCCGAAATATATTAAAAGAAAACATTATGCAAAGCTAACAAATAAGATAAGCTTTATTTTTAGGACATCATGTTAAGTAGCATCATGTCATATCAATATTATCATGCAAAATAAAAGGTTTTTAATACTAAACAATTCTATATGTCTAATCAACTCTTCGATCGACACTATATATTTTTTAATGCTTTTATTTTTTAGATTTCCTGAACATAATAAGGTACAAAATAGACTCTTAAACGGAAAACTACGAGTATTAACCTATATTTTGAAGTGTCAAGAAGTGGAAGGCCCCTTAACAGAAGTTATTACGTGGTTACTGGTTTTTGCCCGTCGACTTTTTTGCGTCGCCCCAGTAAATTGGACAACGGTAACTTTGCTAGCCTAGTTGTGCGCTCAAAGATGCACTGTGTCTAAGAGCTATATATTATTAGCTCGGCTGTGATTGAAAGAGGCACTGTGTCACTGTCAACTATACCGAAACAACCGAACCGACCGAATCGAATAGCAGAATTGGGCAAACAGAAATCCCATTATTCTTACCGGAACCTATTGTTGGGGACTTCACATACACCCTTGAATTTCTTCGCAGATGTATGCAGGTTTCCTCGCGATGTTTTCCTTCACCGTAAAGCACTTGTGAATATCAAATGATATTTCGTATAGTATTTTATGATAGTAAGTCACTTCCACGCACCACTAACAGAATCCACACTATGTATGTGTGTGTGTATGTATGTGTGTATGTATGGACGGTGTGAATGAAACGGGAGGGTCCCCTGCCCTCGATACAAACGAGTATAATCGTCGCGATAAGTATTATCAATAATTACTTTTATAACGTCAATATTACAATAAAATTCGTTGATGGACAGCAATGAAAACTCGGTTGTAGTCATTGTTACTTATTTGCACATGCATAGGTACACACATCGACTAATAATGTGAAATGTTAGCTTAAAAACTTATAATAATTTGCGTGATACAATTTTAAAGAAACTAAATATCAGCCGCCAAGTAACTTATATTCATATTAATATCATTTATAGCGAATATAACTGGGATAATGTCAACAAGGTATTTTTTCTTAGGTATAAATAAAAATAAATAAATATCTTGGGACATCTTACACAAATCGACCTAGTCCCACGGCAAGCTCAATTAAGGCTTCTGATTCAATTAAGGGTACTAGGCGACGATATGCAATATAAAAGATACATACATATTATATATACTTACATACATAGACAGCCCTGACCAAGGAATAAATATGTGTGATAAATAAATACACAAATAGGTAATGCCCTCGCCGGGATTCGAACCCGAAACCTCAAGCTTTGTAGGCAGAGTCACTCACTACCAACTAGGCTAGGCTGAGGTATGACATCTAATATTAATAATTTTCACGACAGTTTAAATAATATAAAATCGGAAGTGTTTACAATGCTGCCGCCGACTGTACAGGCGAAAATGTACGATTAACGAGCTTGCATCGCGTCAGACAGCCGAAAAAGAATTAAAAATCGTTTGAATAAGTCCAATAACTCTACTCGAGGTTCCGTATACAAGGAAAAACCAACAAATAAAGGTGGTTCAAACCAAAAGAGTATTCGCTGTTCTATTCCCCGCTCTACGAAATCAACCATCACGTTTTGCGTACCGATCGAATTTCGTAGAGTGGGAGGTTAGAACAACGAATGCTCTTTTGGTTGGAACGCACCTTTATATGTATGTGGGTCATACCCTACTGTATTCGCGAGAATGGGCGCTTTTCCTTGCATTGCGAAACTTAATGGTTTGGGACATACAAATTAGGTTTTGACCACATAATTCTGAAGAACCAGAAGCCACCTATTGTATTTATCCAACAAGAAAATTAGCGCTTTAGACATTCTTGAACCCTTAACATTCATATCTCCACAGGAAAGATTTGTTTTATTATTTAATCGTATGGCTACAAATTATTCGCTTACTAATCCTTTTCTCTTTCTCGGGTGTCAATGTCGATGAAATTCGTTGATTTCGTAAAGTGGGGGATAGAATGAACATTCGATCATTTGGTGTAAATCAATTAAAAAAAAATTGAGAATTCGCTTAATCAATCTCTACGTTATTCGGTATCAGGGTCTTTGGCTCCAGGGTTCTTCAGGCGTCTCAGGGACCCTAAAATAAAGCCTTTACATTTACCCGCCGAATCAATGCCAGTAAAAAGTCAATGCCGCCATGTTTGAGTCACTTTCTCCAGTCGGTTTTACTTAATCGGCGGAGTTTTTAGACCAAAAATGCTTTTCAATTAATTTAGCCGGTAAAATATTTCAATTACTACTTAAATGGTGGTTTTTGGGGAGGTGAGATGCAGATTGTACATTAACATCTATCGAAGTTGGCTTTGAAACTGACCCTGTGGTAGCATTGTACCGAGGAGAAGTTTCATAATTCATAAGTTGCTAAACTTTCATAGAGAATGTTCTCGGGAATCTAAATTTAACAAATATAATCAAGCCAAGATTGCCTTGTTCACTTATTTGTGATATAAAATATTTATTTATAACACTTTTATATAAGTTCTCATTGAAACATTCTCAATGAAATTTGTCAGGCTCTGTAGCCTAGTTGGTAGTGACCCTGCCTACGAAGCTGGAGGTTCCGGGTTCGAATCCCGGCGAGGGCATTATTTGTGTATTTATTTAACACAAATGTTTGTTCCTTGGTCATGGCTGTGTATGTATCTAAGTATCTATACGTATCTACCTATTATATATATCGTCGCCTGGTATCCACAACACAAGCCTTAATTGAGCTTACCGTGGTACTAGGTTGATTTGTGTAAGATATCCCAAGATATTTATTTATTTATTTACTATTAAATTCTCATAAAATTTCTCGGAAACTTTTGAGTATGTTCCTGCAATTTAAAGAATGTTCTGCAACTAGTACATTGCCACCCTGTGAAACCGGTGACGGGAGTAAGAATACATTTGTAGCCACCTCAACTCTTCCCGCGGGCACAGAATATATAAAGTACAGAAGCTTCACTGCTTTGATGTTCACAAATGCCGGCTTCTTATGTACCTACACAATTATTATTACCAAACAAAACGGCGCGCGAGGCGACGCGAGCAGCTGAAATGGGCCGTATTGCGTGACGGAAAGGTCGCTTATAAGCCTCACGCCGTCGAAAACAGGGTTGTCAATTATTGAAAACTAATAAAATAACGAACGGCGCTATGAGGCGTCTGACAAATACATTACTGCAATGATATCTACGGCGTTAATAGCATTCGTCTTGATTCAACAATTTAGTTCATGCGTGATTATAGAATTTACCTACGCATTTCACGTGATTCAAAAATATTTGTCTCAACTCGGTCGGCACCTTCTTTGTGCTTCGGCCGCGCGTGCCCGGGCGGCATTGTTTGAGGTGTGAGTGAGATAGCAACACGACTTCGCTAACTTTAGGTGAATATCCATCCGAATAATCCTGATAATAACACGAACATTCTAAAAATATCTGTAGACAGTATGTGAGGTGTGCAGAAATTAATATATCTGCTTAATACATTTAAAAATAAAGAATTACGTTAGGTACCTACACATTCATTACAAAAGCAGCATAAATAAGTAATGGTTTAATCACATTCGTAAGGCAGACGTAACACGGCATTTTCTCTTATATGTACCAGTGTACCTATTTGATATTATGGGAATAAAGTCAGACAACCAAATAATATGTTAGGACAAAAGGCGCGAAATTCAATAAAAGTATGAGAGATTATTTAAATGTGCCGCTTTTTTACTGACAAATTTGTCCGAAAATAAACCGTTTTGTCTGTAATTGACTTGAGTTTCTGAGAATTTAATTTACTAGGAATGTAGGTAATAAGTGTATTATTATGTTCCTTACTTTTTAGTATCTCTCTGATGCATCGGCTGTGCGAAAAACGCGTCATGATAATTAACATTGTTATTATTGCAACATGCTGCTATGCAGTATATTTTCGGCATTTTCAGTTAAGATGCACATGTATAAAATAATCCTAATATTTGCAAGCGATATATTTCGCGATACGTGACGAGCCAGCGTTGTAAATTTAAACGTGCGTTCCGAGACAGCGCGCGCCAACCATTGAATAGACCACGGAGACGGGGCGCTCTGCATGTAGGGGAGACCAGGTATGAACGTAACAATTTTCAGTTTTTGATTTTTTATATTTTTTTGATAGCAGTTGTCAAACTTTGCATCTTTATGTGCAATAGACACATATTTCATGTATCTTTTGGTACCAAAATAAACTTCATACATCGAATAGTTTTACAGAAAAATGGCTCACAGTGAAGGATGGAATTTGTTGCAATTATCCCTACCCCCAGGGCTGGTTGTAACAGTGCGTAGGGATAATAGAAACAAAGTAAATAACTATAAAATAATCAATATAATTATGTGTAATTAGTATTTTTAAGTAATCAACAGTCTTACCATATCACTATCTCAAAGACAAACATTAACAATGAATGAATGTAATTAACATTAGGTATTATATGAGACGAGAAATTAATTTATACCTATAGGATATATGAGTGACGTGAGAGCAATCAACTTTCTGTCTTATTCTAAATGGCATATGAACAAATTCTTAGGTGCAAGGAATTAAATGCTTCTTGCATTGTCCTTATTTCTGAGTATACTACTAAGCTAATCATACAATGTATGATAAAAAAAATGTGTTTTACTCCTCATCGACAGTGAATATTTGTTTCCAGAAACAAATCCCGCCTTGGGTAGTGCCGCTGAACTTTCAAGTAAAGCTTTCCTTTACTTTACATGTCTATATAAAGTGATGTGAGCAAGTTGGTACGTCCTTGCTTCGTCCCTGTAGGGCATTTAAAAAAAGGATCACCTCAACTGCAGCTAAAGCTATAATTTCTATTTTGTTGGACTTCTGTCTGTTGTTATTCTGTGTATATTAGACATTCTGCAACAAAAAGGCACTAAGTATATGAGTTATTTAATAAACGCTAGCACATAGGTGTACCAATGAGCCTCCAATTTGGAAATCGGGATGAAAGTAACAAGTTGTTTCATTCATCCCTGGGTATCGAATTTCCAGAATGCCACAAACATGTAGCAAAAAAACGTAAAAAGCATCATTAAAACATTGATTTGCAACCCTCAAACTGTAAATGATTAGTGACTTTACAACACCCATGCAAAACGCAAGCTATAGCGTTAACCATGAAAAATCTAGCTAAGATTGAAAAAATCGTAAAAAACTTACTTTTGACGCATTTTTCTGGGACCATAGCACTACACGCATAACCCGCCGTCACAGCACCGTGGGTGTAACTGAGGTTAGGGGGGAATCGAAATGGCATCTAATGCCCTGAAGGACGTTCGGATAGACGTCGTAGAAAAATTTTAATTGAATTTGTTACGTTTATCCCGCGTTACTTTTATACCTGGTCTCCCCTACTTGTAGCCGCGCGACGGAATCGCGGAGTGACACCCCCTTGCCGCGGGTGCCGTAGTAAGAGCCGACTAAGGGATTGAAGAGTCGCAGCCATTCTTTGATAGAAGATTGATGATGGGCAGCAGCGTCATCATAGTGGACACATTACTGCGATCACCAATCCGCTGAGGCAATCCATCTAAGTCCTCAGGGTAGGCAGCGCATAGACGATTTTTTGGTCACTATGTCCATGGGCCTCAGTTCCCGCTTTCCATCAGGTGGGCTGAGAGCTCAGTTGTCTACCTTCGTAACATAAAGAAATAAAAAATAATAATTGGAGTGACAAATGGGCGTAATTTTTGGGCATTAAGTCGTCGGCCGTAGGTACCAAAAAGTTTCTTCTAAGTATCTAATAAATCACAAAATAACTTATCTAACCGTGATAGCGATTTTTTTGAAATAAAGCAATTAGCAAAATTTCGCCGAAGAAAAAAGAAACCGCCACGGTCGGCGGCGCGAGCGCATGCGTTGCGTTGCGTCGTCTGTGTCCATTATATCACGATATACAACACATAGGTAGGCCGGTGGTCACGATATACAACACATGGGTAGGCCCCCACAAGATGGACCGATGACCTGGTGAAGGTCGCAGGAGTCCGCTGGATGCGGCTGGCGCAGGACCGGTCATTGTGGCAATCTTTGGGGGAGGCCTATGTTCAGCAGTGGACGTCTTTCGGCTGATATGATGATGATGATACAACACATCACATCACCAGTCTATCTCATCCCACTACTGGACATAGACGAGTCAAAATTATTTTCATTGTCTTGTTTCATACCACTCTGTCACGCTTTTAATTGCTATTTCGACTCATTATAGTATTTAAAAAATCCAGTGCACTTGTATTTCTTCTTCACGCTAGATTTTAATCCATACGTCAGAAATTGAAAACAAAACATCATCTCATACAAAAATCACCACTGCGTCACGTTTTTTAGGGACACAAAATAAGACAACGAAAATAATTTTGACCCAGAGTTATTATTAAAGGGTTGTGCTCTTCCTTATTAGATAATGTTGGATCTTATTGCTAAGATGATAGTCGCCATTTTAATACATACATTGTTTTTTTTATGCAAAACCAGTAGCTGCAATTTTCTAACAATAGAAATACAAAACGGTTAGTACATCTACATAGTACAAATGAAATGCGTACGGACGTATTAGGACGCAAATATTTTTTTTTTATGTTGGCACAACAAAGTGGCTCCACTTCACCTGATCGTATATGTACTCATAATCGCCACGCTGGGCAAGCGGATTGGCGATCGCAGTAGTATCCACTATAAATAAATAAATATCTTGGGACATATTACACAAATCGACTTAGTCCCACGGTAAGCTCAATTAAGGCTTGTGATATGGGTACCAAGCGACGATATATATAATAGATAGATAGATACATATAGATACTTAAATACATAGACAGCCATGACCAAGATGATGATGCTGATACTACGATGATTAAAAAAAGTAATGGTTCGTGACGCTTCAATCCCTTAGTCGACTCCTACGACACCGATGGTTCCCAGATAACCAAGCGTTCAAATTGCTTGTCTGTATGTGGTTTAAGAGGGATTAGTAAGAAGGATATAATTTTATATTCCAGTAGCCGTACCATATATTACAAACAATAGAAAATAGAAGAGGAGTACTGATTGGACATCTGCTACGACACGACCTGTTCCTTAAAATCATCATAGAAGGAAAGATAGAGGTAAGGAGAGGGAGAGTAAGGCCGAGTATCAACTATTTCAAACAAATAAAAGAGAAGGTTCAGGTCGTGTCGTATCAAAAGGTTATGAGATTAGGTTAGGAGATTGCTCCACCGACTTATCTTCTCTTAAATATGATGAAGAAGAAGAAGCCGTACCATGACTTTGCACGTATCGGTACCATTAGGTTGTACTCGATACGTAAAACAGGCCCTCGCGCTCGCTCCAATATGTCAGTGCGAACGCGATATGCATTACGTATCGAGTAAAACCTAACGTATCCTTTACTTTGCAACTCATACGGCTACAGCTCCCTTTGACCGCATGTTCAACGTTAGAAGTAACAATGGACACGTACCAACGACCGGTAAAAACTGACGGTTCTGATACGAAAGAGAAAAAACAACGGTACCGAGTTATACAACGAAAGGTCGCGATAAGCGGGCGCGCCAGAGCGTTTTTACATACACGTAACTAGCAACACTGTTGCTAGCACAATCGTGAACTGGCCAGTTAGATTGAGCTGTGATTGAAAAAAAAAACTATAAAAAAATCAATATAGAAAAAACTAAATATAATTGAATAAACATTATGAACTGGCCAGTTAGATTGAGCCGTGATTGAAATAAAAACTAAATATAATCGAATAGGTGCGCGATTCACGAATTAACCGCACTTTTTTTATGTGACGAAGGTAGACAACTGAGCTCTCAGCCTTGATGGAAAGCAGGAACTGAGGCCCATGGACATAGCGAGCAGAAAATCGCCTATGCGCTGCCTACCCTGAGGACTTAGATGGATTTACTTTTTCTTTAAATAAAAATGCATGTCAATATTTCCTGTTAACTTATGACAGTATTTACATGATTTGTTTATTTACAAATATACAAGGTGGAATTCGACGAGGGACCTTTACGGAAATGGGAGATAGTTAAGGCTATACTGAGCAACTTTTACTATGGGACCAACCCCGAAATCGTAAAAAAAAAAATTACTTTCATACATTGCGTGTATACATGCCGTACCTTTTTATATGGATAAGTTTTTTTTTATACGATTTCGGGGTTGGTCCCATAGTAAAAGTTGCTCAGTATTGCCTTAACTATCTCCCATTTCCGTAAAGGTCCCTCGTCGAATTCCACCTTGTATAACGTAATTGGATTTAATCGTTAATATAGAGTGGAAAGCCACAATTAGACATTTGTTTTTTTTAAGCAAACTTAACCATAATCTGTTGAAATCAGTTGTCGTAGGCTTTTGATACGTTGATACTTTAATTACAATGGGTCCGTATTTAATCAAATACGTCGGATTACTGAAGATGAATGTATGGAGCGGGGCGGGGCCGGTATTATTTATTAATTTTCGCGTCTCGCAACACACTTACAGACGGATTCACACCCATACGGACCGTAGTTACACCGAAGCGAATATGAACTCATAAATCACTATAACGGCCCGGCCACGACATTGGTCTAAGGCGACCGGCTTAGCGGAAAACGTATGGTGATCCCTCTCGTACCCATATCGGCATCCCGCTCCCACTCATGGATTCGCTCGCCGCTGGTCGCCTTAGACCAATGCATAAGGATGAAGACACATTTGGGTATTTGTCAGTCCGAAAAACAAAAGTTGTTCACTCGGTGGGCAAAAGTTAACAGCTTTTATAAATCTATGTTAGGGTTTGATTGCATAGGGCTATTTATTTATTTATTTAAACTTTATTGCACAAAAGTAAAACTTAACGTACAAAAGGCGAACTTAATGCCATGAGGCATTCTCTACCAGTCAACCTTAAGGCAAAGCAGAGAGATTGTGAGCAGTGCTACATCTATCTAGTTAAATAATATGAACAAAAACATATATATCATATCTATACCTACATATATACCTACACAAATATATACACGAACTAACTGCATAAATACATTAAAATACATATTAATATTATAACCGATGAAATAAACTAAAACAGGAAAACTAACAATCCTTCATTCCGCTAGCAATGAGAGCACGTAAAGATTTTTTAAATATAAATTTTCTTGGAAAATTTTTGATGCTAAAGGGGAGAGGGGAGTCCATTCCTAGGACGCGCTACTTGCATGGTGAACGAATTTGACATTAAGGCTATGAACCGGGGAACCTAGTTGTATTGTATTGTACCATTAATTTTTATCCCAAAATTAGTACAGAATTCGCGGATGGTGTGAGTGAGGATCTTCTCGTCTCATTACATGGCCATACCATCGCAATCTAATATGAACATACAAAAGTAATCGGATTATTGTTTACCCAAAGGCCAGAGCCTTAGGATTCGGGCCTCACTTCTGTGGCACATTTTCTAAGAGTTGGCTGTAGGCTTTATGGTGAATTTCGGTTATTTGGTAGATGTCCCGTACATTTACCAGATAACCAGACACGAAGTTAAAATAATCAGCCGGTATCGTGAAAAATTCCACGAAAGTGACTCGGAATAAACGCTCAAATACCCATTTCGGTGTGAGAGTCGGCCGGACTATCATGGGTGTGGTCCGTATTTTATTAAAATCTCTTCATTGAAGAGAAAAAATAAACTCTTATCTTACGAGTCCGCGCTGTGACCTTGACTCGGGTAAATATCGAATTAAAATGAGGTAACTTTTGGATGGAGTAAGTTTTAAGAGCTTTTTAAATATTTCTGTAATGGTTTCCTCCTTACCAAAAATAAACAGTCGAATTGAGAACCTCCTCCTTTTTTTGAAGTCGGTTGAAAACTGTGGTCTCTCATTGCACTTTAATTACTATTTTGCCGTATTGTCTAGATTGTCTAGGTACTAAACTAGGACTATAATTAATCTTATCCATGATGGTCATTACGGTCAAGGCTATTTGACTTTACGATGTTTCGAATTTGTATAGTTGAGGTGTATGACAATACAAGGCCAATAAAGTACCTACCTACAAAATAAATTAAAAAAGGTGCCTAGAGCTAGTGCAGTGTGATACCACAATAGTACATTACATCAGAGGCCGGGAAAATGAGGATTTCCGGCCAAGTTGGTATATACGGCCGAGCGAGGCCGGATAGGTAACGAGGCCAGGAATCCGTTTTCACGCCGAGGCATGGCAGGGTGCAAAGCGGGTGGAGGGGGTAGCCGAAACGATCGCCGCGCTCGCTGCGGCTAAAATTGACATTATGGTCGCCGACTTCACCTGTCAAATCCATACTGCAGCAAATATTTTCTCATCGTTTTCAGATAAA
>JALPQI010003972.1:0-74561 GCA_025490895.1 Thaumatotibia leucotreta
ATGCGAATTAGTCGGAAACGAGTATAATGATGAAAATTGCAATATAAAAAGTTCCCGCCATCTTGAATCTTAGAATGGACCCGGCAATCGTATTGCACGTATGCGAATTAGTCAGAAACGAGTATAATGATGAAAATTGCAAAAAAAAGTTCCCGCCATCTTGGATTTTAGAATGGACTCGGAAATCGTATTCCACGTATGCGAGTTAGTCGGAAACGAGTATAATGATGAAAATTGCAAAAAAAAAGTTCCCGCCATCTTGAATCTTAGAATGGACCCGGAAATCGTATTTCACGTATGCAAATTAGTCAGAAACGAGTACAATGATGAAAATTGCAAAAAAAAGTTCCCGCCATCTTGGATTTTAGAATGGACCCAAAAATGATATTCCACGTATGCGAATTAGTCAGAAACGAGTACAATGATGAAAATTGCAAAAAAAAGTTCTCGCCATCTTGGATTTTAGAATGGACCCGGAAATCGTATTCCACGTATGCGAATTAGTCGGAAACGAGTATAATGATGAAAATTGCAATATAAAAAGTTCCCGCCATCTTGAATCCTAGAATGGACCCGGAAATCGTATTGCACGTATGCGATTTGTCAGAAACGAGTACAATGATGAAAATTGCAAAAAAGTGCCCGCCACCTTGGATCTTAGAATGGACCCAAAAATGATATTCCACGTATGCAAATTAGTCAGAAACGAGTATAATGATGAAAATTGCAAAAAAAGTTCCCGCCATCTTGGATTTTAGAATGGACTCGGAAATCGTATTCCACGTATGCGAATTAGTCGGAAACGAGTATAATGATGAAAATTGCAAAAAAAGTTCCCGCCATCTTGGATTTTTGAATGGACTCGGAAATCGTATTCCACGTATGCGAATTAGTCGGAAACGAGTATAATGATCAAAATTGGAAAAAAAAAGTTCCCGCCATCTTGGATTTTAGAATGGACCCGGAAATCGTATTCCACGTATGCGAATTAGTCGGAAACGAGTATAATGATGAAAATTGCAAAAAAAAAGTTCCCGCCATCTTGGATTTTAGAATGGACCCGGAAATCGTATTCCACGTATGCGAATTAGTCGGAAACGAGTATAATGATCAAAATTGGAAAAAAAAAGTTCCCGCCATCTTGGATTTTAGAATGGACCCGGAAATCGTATTCCACGTATGCGAATTAGTCGGAAACGAGTATAATGATGAAAATTGCAAAAAAAAAGTTCCCGCCATCTTGGATTTTAGAATGGACCCGGAAATCGTATTCCACGTATGCGAATTAGTCGGAAACGAGTATAATGATGAAAATTGGAAAAAAAAAGTTCCCGCCATCTTGGATTTTAGAATGGACCCGGAAATCGTATTCCACGTATGCGAATTAGTCGGAAACGAGTATAATGATCAAAATTGGAAAAAAAAAGTTCCCGCCATCTTGGATTTTAGAATGGACCCGGAAATCGTATTCCACGTATGCGAATTAGTCGGAAACGAGTATAATGATCAAAATTGGAAAAAAAAAGTTCCCGCCATCTTGGATTTTAGAATGGACCCGGAAATCGTATTCCACGTATGCGAATTAGTCGGAAACGAGTATGATGATGAAAATTGCAAAAAAAAAGTTCCCGCCATCTTGGATTTTAGAATGGACCCGGAAATCGTATTCCACGTATGCGAATTAGTCGGAAACGAGTATAATGATGAAAATTGGAAAAAAAAAGTTCCCGCCATCTTGGATTTTAGAATGGACCCGGAAATCGTATTCCACGTACATGCGAATTAGTCGGAAACGAGTATAATGATGAAAATTGCAAAAAAAATTCCCGCCATCTTGGATCTTAGAATGGACACAATGGCAAATTCAAAAAATGTAGACACAATAAGAGAAAATTAGTATTATTAGCCTTTTTTTTCTTACAGAGTTTGTTGGATGTTGGACAGAGTAGAGAGCTATTTATTGCCAATGATAGAGTGCCATTAGTAAGAGTTTAATTATTATTTCATCACACTTGGTGTCAAAGCGCGCCATTGCTCGCGTGCGTAGCGGGAGTAATAGAAAAGTGAAATTCCCTAGGGAGTAATAGAAATGTCAGTACGTCATTTAATAATATTATGTCTTAAAACTTATTTTTTTTGTCGGCAAGTGTGATGAAAAACATTGTATGCATCACGGTCGGTAAGCCGAATACTAACTCGAGTCATAAAAGCCCTCCGCCTAACGGCGTCGGGCTTCTAACACTCTCGTTAGTAATTCCGTACTTACCTCCCTTGATGCACAATGTACTATTTCGCTATGTGAGTTTGGTATTGAAGCGTAGAATACTGCCGTGCAATTCCTAAACCACAGTAACTGACAAAAGTCGATTTTGAGATAATAGCAAAAAACAGTTTTAAAGTAATATATTTTCCAAGATTTGATAGTTATTGAGATTTTTTTTTGTCCAAAATGAAGTATTAAAATCATACAATATGATAAATTAAAAAATACGTGCTTCTGCATTTTCTAAAATTAAATATGTGTTTTTTTCGAAATTCTGTGTTTGTACTGCGCTTTTAAAAACAGTGAAAAATATAACAATTACTAATTAAGACACAGTAAAATGACCACTTACTGCACAAATTTTGCGTGCTTAATAGAGATAGACGGCATTTTACAGGTTAAACTACAGTAAAAGGGACTAGTGTACTGTAATTTAACTAGTATTTTGATTGAATTTTCGTGCTACGAACTTCATTCACAGCAGTAAAATATAGTTTTTTTAAATAAAGTAATTAAAATACAAACAAAACTTTGAAACAGCATTACATGATTTTATTATTAAGAAATTCAAACACGCTTATCAAGTTTCATGCCAATGTAAGACACAGAAGGAAGTAAAAAACGATTTAAAGGTTACATGAAAAACGCAGTTTATTTAGGGATTTGTCGTCAATAATACAAAAATTAGACAAAAATTAAGGTTTATTACCACATTTTTCTTAAGCAATGAAATAACAATAAACTTAAGGTACCAGTATCGGTTGTAATCATAGCAAATGGCACATTATATTTAGCCTTATATTGATTTCAATGAGTAAGCTCACGACTGATTATGGCGTAGCACTTCTACGATTAATTTTAATAAATATAATTTCTTACGTATTCGTGTCAGTCATAATTCAAAAAGTCTTTAGAATACTGTATATTATAACACAAAACCCTATTAAAGAATAAATTGTCATTAATTATGACCTATTACTACAATAGTACTCCTCCGCTCCTGGAGTATATTTATGTATGACACGTTATAGGTTTTGTTACGTTTTTTTGGAGAAAACTAGGAAACAAATTTGTTTCGTTAAAGCATCCTGTTAATAAGATAAATAAATGAAACCTCTTTAGTCATAATTCTAGAACCGCCGGCCGATTTGTGGAGGCCTTTAATAAGGCCATGACAGACAGTGTTAAACGAACATCTTGACAGGATATTGCATTGGGGATGATTATTTAGAAAATAAATTATCATGTTCTTTTTTGTTCAGTAAATGTTTTTTTTTATTTCTAGTGAAAGTTAATTGTTTTGATGTTAATTAATACCCTTAAATATCCGTGACTAATTTAATAACACCGTAAGTAGGTATATATATTATGTAACAATTCATTACCTAAAGAAACGATGAAAAATTTACTTTCATATTTTATGTTTAGCTTTGAATTTAAACTAACATAAAGAAATTTGTTAAATGCACCTGGAATTACCGTATAAGAAATTTAAACCAAAAAGTATGTAGCAATCTTATCGAATCCCAAAACAGGTAAATACAAATTTCTAAATACTTGATTATTGACCGGTATTGGCGGTATTCGTATAATTCATATGTATAATCTACTTCATACGTTACGGCGAGGTACCGCAATCAAGAAGAAATGTAACAATATTTCATAATCAAAAAATAAGAAGAAATGGATCAATATTTCTTGCAAGGCATTGCTTAATAAGATGATACCGCCACCTATGAACCATAACTCGCATAGCAAAATTAAATGTGTACAAACTAAAGAGAAGGTTACTTTTTTGTCTTTTAAGAACCTAATAATTAGCAAGGGTCGGACAAACGCCCGTCATTCTGAAAACATAACCCTGTTCCGTACAGTAGAGACTTCTTTATCTTATGATATCAACATATTTTATTTTATAAGATCTTTCTTTCAAAACAATAATACAAAGTATTTATTTAGGAGATCCCAACTCTTTCTTTCTTGTACACATCACGATTATAACGAAAAACTATTTAGAATTTTTGATATTTAATTATTATTAGCGACCAATTCCATAAATTCATAATTGTGGTGCGTAGAAGTAAGAAGGAATTGGTATGTCTTAAATAGATACTTTGTGATAGAGTTATTAAAAAAAATCTTATACAATAAAATATGATAACATTATAAGATAAGGCAGTCTCTACTGTACGGAATAGGGTTATGTTTTCAAAATGACGGGCGTTTGTCCGATCCTTGATAATTAGGTAATAATACCTTTATGTGTTTAACTATATAAGTTTTTATTCGTTTATCAACAGACGACACCTTGGTTGTTTTAAATTGTAAATAGGTTAAGAATTATTTTACTACCTTAAACAGGATGTTCTAACGATATCACTATAAGCTCTCTTCAAGGAACGTCCGAGATGGAACTAACTCGAATTTGCCACTTAAAATAAACGTCTAAATGCAGTTAAAATAGTCAAATAACATAAAAACACTACCTACACTGCAGCCCCTTGGGGTGCTACTGTCCTTTAGCTAGTATTATTGCTATTGAAAGTAATACAATATACAGCATAATGTGTACATTAATGAACTTGTTACTGCAGTTTAGATGGCAATACGATACTTATTTGAACAGTAGTGTACCACTTTAAATATTGTTATTTTATTCCTACTGCGTCTTAACTAGTAATTATGCTTATTAATCTATGAAACTGGAAACGCAGTACAACACTTTTAGCATAAAAATTGTATACTGTGTTTTAATTAGTTTCTTTATAAGCGAGATACTATCAGTTTACATGCTAAAAATCGTAAAAATCTACACCTGTACTGCGTTTTAGTCAGTATCAGCCCAAAAACCGTAGCCGTAGACCATTTTACTGCGCTTTATATTGCATTGTACAGGAAAAACTAGTCACTTACTGCTTTTGGGGTTTCGAGTTTCCATGTTCCAGTTTTCCAAATTAAAAACCGATCGATTGGGATTATGCGTTTTGATTTGCTGATTATAGATCACCAATAAACCAAAAATCGGAAAATCGGCAGTTACTGTGGTTTAGGAATTGCACGGCAGAATAGAAACAGAATGCAATGCTCAGATTACCTTCAATTTTCTATGCCTCTCGTTTCGTTTGTTGCCAGCTCGTCAGATTACGGTAAAGCAAAGAGAATGCTGACGACGGCAACGCCGCGCCGCAATGTATTTGTTATATAATTCGGATATACCATAATCAGCTATTTATTGTTATCAGTTGTTATGTTACGGGTTCAAATCCTAGCATATGACTTGTAATGTATGTATTTTTTTGTTATTATTAGTGATGTAGGGACTTTTTACTTTTTTTTTTATTGTATTTATTAGGTTTTTTGTTTTTTAGACCTCCTTAAACATTTAAAATCAATATATGCAAGATTTTGTTTAGCGACATCTATAGATTATTTCTGTCAAGACTCGAGCAGTGTACTGTTTGTCGCGTATCGAGAAAAACGCATAAAAATATGTACGTGCAATAATAGATGGCGCTGAAATCAATTTATTCCAAAAATAGTTAATTTTTTTATTTACTAATTTACTCTTCTAGAAAGGGTGGTTTTGACTATTTTCGATGTATGATGCTAAATTAATTAAAACTGTGCACTAACAGGTAGTAAATATCTGGATTTCAAATAAAACTAAATCTATTACTAGTCAATCGTGCTCCTAGTGACATCTATTGTAACATATTCCGAACTATTTGAGCCTTCTATGAAACAGACCCTCTAATATTTGGGTACTTTGTGATATAATATTAGGTCAAGATTATTTTCAAAACTACAATTTCTGTACATAGATTAAAGATTGATTCATATTTTTATTATGTTATTAAAAAATACAAATTAACGATCTAATGTGCTACCTATTAATTATTTGCAACGAGAGATTAACTGATATTGTTTACTGGAAATAAAATTAAATTGCAAATGATTATATTTAATTCAATGGCGATATTCGAGTACCTACACGACTAAAACCACATTGTTGACAAAAATTATAATTTAGTTAAATTGCTTACAATAAACAAAAATAGGTAGGTACCTAGTTGATCAAAATAAGAGATATTTTTTTATTCTATGTTGCATAATTGAACTTTGTAGTTGCATACAATTATATTAAAATAAATGTTGGAATCATAATTAAATATCTAATTTTTAGAAAGATTCTTATAAATTATTTAATCAGGTTTTATACAACGGCGCTGCTTTTTCTCTAATATTTTCCCGTATTGATTAGTTTATAACCTTTGTTGAAAAATGTTGGAATAGTGGTCGGCACGACAATCCCAACACCAGATAAGTTTAAAACGTTTTTCCTCCCCGTCCCGTAATAGTAGGCCTGCAGGACCAATTTTGAGCAATAGCTGGGATTTGTAGACCGAAGGTTTGGAGTGATCAAGTAAGTTATGTGTTTAGTTTTCTTAATCCCTCCTGAAGGGTTATAGTACGTGTGATCTGCCCACGTGGCTGCCCCGTTTGCGGCCCCACGGTCTGGGCAGCGGTATACCGTCGTCCAATCAGAAGCGTGCTGGTCAAACCATCTCCCTTTCTGAATTTGTCTGTTGTTGTCTTTTATTCCAGTCTTCCAGCCTCGTCCACCGGGCATTTCTAACACCCATGTATCCGTGGTCATGATCGCAGTATGTCCAAGTAACCCACCGATACCTCGGCCGGTAATCAGTATGTCCCCTTTCCGAACCGTATTGATGAATCGCCTTTTGTTGTCCGCCGTACTCCGCTTCGTTATTTTCCTCGCAAATAAAGACTCCTGTGTATCGGGCAGTATTCCAAAGTTGTTCATAACGAGCCATTCCTCGTAATTAATCGGCTCTGTCTCGTTCATTGAGACGTATTGTCGGAACAAGTCTCTGAAGGAATTTTGTTCGTCTTTCAGAAATGATTGGAATGAATATTTTTCGGGATTGATTATTCCCGAGTCGATGCCGGTTTGGTACAATAAGCTGATGTTTGATGAAACTCCGTCTAAAATAAATAAATTGCAATTATATACACATGCACGATGGGAACTAGTATCCCGACAAACTTTACCCACACCTTCCTAAAACTAAAATGAGTAAATAATGTCATTCATATCAAAGTAAGTCAAAGTTTTCAAAAAATATTGTTTTTTTTTTACCCTCTCGATTAATATTATTTATTAATTACAGCTACTATATAAGATTTTAAGACATACAAGTAAAATAATGTTATTGTTTACGTCTTTGTAATGATTTTCTGATTTATTTCACTTATATTACTTCCTGTTAGTAAGTATTTCAGGACTTCCCCACGTTATGACAAATCCATCAACAATGTAACATTTTTATGTGACTTAGTTATTACTTAAACTAGGTCAAATCCAGAAGTTCCTGTAGCATTTAAGTCTCTAAAACTACCCAGCAATCCTTATATCCTTAAATATTTGTGGTCCTTATTCATAATCATGGTGTATACGTTAAGGGTCTCTCGGCGTTATTCATATTATGATCTGGGAACTGTTCAGTGAGTTGACAAATGAACACACAGATGTCAGCAGACTAGAATATCATGAATTATGCAATCTTAGCACAAAAACAGTATCATTCCGTCGACAGCATAAAAGAAAACATGGCTTTCTTATTTGGATAGAATTTTTGCGCATAATTTAAACGAAACCATTACACCCGAAAAGCCATGGCAAAGCTTTTCATTAAAAAAAACTTGTTATAGCGTTTGTCATGCAAGAGAAAATTATTGTAACTACGAGTAAAGAAGCCTTTCACGGAAGTGTAACTTAGACATTAAATCAGAGAGATAGAAAGATAAAAGGTATTTGTAATGTGGTACTAACAAGAAGTAGAAGCAAAGACGTTTTTACGTAGGGGTCGAATAAAAAAAAAACATAGTTAAAGGCCTATAATGAAAACATTTTTTTTTATCATTGTTGTTACGAAGTTAAATGTTGTGTGTCAACTTTTGAGAGTGAAGAAGGGCACAAATTCAAGCTTTCTGTGAGCAATCAACAAAACTTACATTTTTTCAATTTACAACGTTTTTCTACTGCCAAACTTGTTGGACAGGGTATAACCAAACCATACAGTTTGCATCACTAACTTTCGTAACACAATTGACGCGATGTGATTTTTATTTTGATTAAAACCTGACTATATTTTTGGTGGATGGATGGATTCAAAGACCAAGTAAAAAAGTTGGGATCATACTGTATCAGACTTAGGACTGATTTTTCAATCCCCAGTTAACAGTACCTGTCAAATAAATGTTAGCCCTGTCCTTTTTTGACTGATGATTTTAGAAAAGGATGGTGATAATTTTAACTAACGCATAGGTTTATTTGGCGATTGAAAAATCAGCCCTGAGTGAGAAAGAGCACGTTCTAAAAAAAGAAGAGATAACTTCACAGTTTTTGATGATGAAGACTAAAAAGTACGAGTAAATGACAAGGAATAAAAACTTTGAAATGAAAAACTCACCATTCCCAAAAACGAGATTGAAAGTCGCGCCCACGAGCGCAACGCACAGCGCAGAACTACGAGTATGTACAGTTTTCATTGCCGGTCTGCATTTAATTGGATTTCGGGAATTCCTCTATTTATACGAGCGCAATGAAAAAACTGATAAAACATGTCATGTTTGCATGGCATAGGGGATGTCCTGAAGTGACGTACGTCTGTTTGTGTTCAGATTAACGGGAAGCGAGTTAATCTGTAATTGTTTGCAAACGATACTCGTTCATAATCTTTGTATCATTATTTATGTGTTGTACCTACATTATTTTTTCATGTAGTAACTTCTTTAATGAATTTTATTTTAATAAGATGTATACTATACTGTTTTGTAAATAAGTCCCTCTGAGTTTCTTACTTGGTGATTCTCAGGCCATTGGTGTACCAAGTGGTGTAGAAACTAGGCGGGGTAAAGTCAGAACTGGTAGTAGTTTTTTTCTTGCTATTGTGTTAGACGAATCATAAATGCTTATTAGTAGGCTAACTTGAATAAAGAATAGTTTGACTTTAGTACATAATATGAACTCTGCAGTTACGTAATTTCATGTTTTAAAGCATATAATATAATTATGTATCCTTTCATATTGGTGAAAAATGGATACATCTGTTTGTGACTATACTATCGCCATCAGATATATGGAAGCGGCCTTGGTGCTCAAAAACATCTGAACATGTACTTTTATTATTTTATTTAATTATATTCGGAAAACCAACAGATAAAATTACTAAGACTAGGTTATACAAATTAGTTATCAAACAAGCCAATTAAAGGTTCCACTTCCACAGATATGAAACTTTGATATTTTATTTCTCTAACGCCGTGAAAATAGAGGCCTGCTCAGATATTCGTTAGCACCCCTGGCCGCTCCGATATGTCTTAAACTATGGCGACTACGTTTCTAAAGTACAAAAAAAAACTACAAAGATATATTCGCAAAAGGCTATAGTCGTATTACAATGATGCAATGTTTTCTACCTCAATAGGATTAGAATGATATAATATTAGGTACAATATAAGTAATAAAACAAATATGTTCAATGCTGCAATATTTACATGTATTTTAAAATAAATAAATAATTACAAGGTGTGGACATTGAAGATTTTTCAGGCATTGTACGGATAAACACTACCAGTGTTCACTCGGTATATTCCTGACCTGTAACAAAAAAAAATGTTAACATCGCCTATTCAAAAACGGGTATTTTCTTCCCAGACTGCTTAGACAAGTTGCCAATCGCTAACGATTAATCGTCCATCGTAAACGAAAAGCAGCTAACTGTCTTTGTCGCAATGTGTGAAAGATTGACAGAGAGGGGAAACTACGATACGCTACTAAGCGTTAGCGATTGGCAACTTGGCTAAGCATCCTGCTAGGAGAGATTATAGAATCTGTCGCTTTCAATTCGGGCTTCAATGAACGTCGTCGAAAATATATTATTTTTGATCCCTTGTGACACACTTTAGGTACTATTCGGCATCGTCTCCGTGATTTAAATGTTAATCCAATATGAAAGTACACACCACGCGGATCAAATCTTGTATTTGAATTAAATTAGTTTTTACATTGATTAAAAAAAACATGAACCGACTTTTGTCTTATTTACCAGACTCCGGCGAAGCGAGCAAGGGAAGATGAAAAATTTATTCTTGCAGACGAAATATCAATATTTGTCAGCCTCCGTAGCCTAGTTGGTAGTGACCCTGCCTACGAAGCTGGAAGTTCTGGGATCGAATCCCGGCGAGGGCATTATTTGTGTATTTATTTATCACAAAATAAATATTTGTTCCTTGGTCATGGTTTTCTATGTATGTACCTATATGTATCTATCTATTAGGTATATATTTCGTCACCTGGTACCCACATCACAAGCCTTAAATTGAGCTTACCGTGGGGCTAGGTCGATTTGTGTAAGATGTCCCAAGATATTTATTTAAATACGGCGGTTCCATTTCCTTAAATAAATATAACTTTTTCATTTATACGTAAAACTACACTTACCCTTCTTTGGCAAGGTCATTATTGCCCAGAGCAAGAGCTGGGCCACTAAGACACTGATCCGTAGCCATCGCGAGCTCATCATCACATTTCAACCCCACCAAATGACCACCCACGTCCAAAATAGCAGCAAACACCTCATATGACCGTTCATGGTTGCAATTATGGTCGTCTCCGCAACCTGGCTGGAATGTGCCAGAATTGACGAAGAAATCCACTGTGCCAATGATAGCGTTGATGCCAAAAGCGTTTGTGCCAGTGTAGTCAGTGTGAACAACTTCGACGTATTCAGCGTCGGTGGCTCTTAGGGCGCGGCCGTTGTTCAACCAGTTTGTGCCCGCTGGAGACAATCCTGTGTGACAATGAATTAATATATTATTCAATTGAATCAGAACAACCATCGTTTATTTTGCTGTTAATTATTTGCTAAACTGTAATAATTCACAAGCCTTAATTGAGCTTGCCGTGGGACTAAGTCGATTTAGTGTAATTACATCATCGGCATATCTCAGTCATCTATTAATTACGCGTATGGACACAGTCATTAGGAGGTAAATACCCGTAATTGCCACGCTGTACAAATGAATCGGCAATTGCAGTATTATATCCACTATAATGACGCTGCTGCCCATCATCAATCTTCTGTAAACAAATGCTCTGTGACACTTCAATCCCTTAGTAGACTCTTACAACATCTATCTAAGACTTGGAGTGGTGACGAATTTATTCTTACTGCCGCAACGACGTTGCAATGTGTGAAATTGTCCCATGTTATTAATTTGTTTTTGGCTTCATTTGGCCTTAGAAATACATGTTTATAATTATGTGACTCCCTCTTTCATCATCACTAACTTGAGTCATTTTCTTGTCGGTGGAGTATCTTCCAGCCCTCTCTGTCCTGTGCTAGGACGGACCCTTTGATTTTTTACGATTCTTTATTTAATTTCAACTATGGATTTGCTCACCAGTAATCCTCTGTACACGAGCACTCGGGTTTCTGCTGACAATTCCAGCTATATGTGCTCCAACATCGAAACCAACAATATGCACGAGGTTTCTACTGATCTTCCCATTGTGCTGCAAGCGGATGATGAGGTCTATGATGTCATCAGCTACGTAGGGTACGGAGTTGGTAATCAAATCGTAGCCCATAGACGCGATGATAGCCCAGTCTACTAGGAAGACCACCACGTTTTCATCGCTTTTGATGAGTGCTGAAAGGTTATTTAAGTTATGATATTTACTCGCCGGAAGGCCAGCGTGGGTAGGCCCCCCACAAGACTGATGACCTGGTAAAGGTGACCTGGATGCGGGTGGCACAGAACCGGTCAATGTGGCAATCTTTGGGGGAGGCCTATGTTCAGCAGTGGACATCTTTCGGCTGATATGATGATGATAAAATCGCCACAATCGCCTTTGCGCGTGGACTCATTAGTAGGTAAATGCCCATAATCACCACGCTGAGCAAGCGGGTTGGTGATTGCAGTAATATTAACTTCACTATGATAATCCTACTGCTCATCATCAATCTTCAATAAACGAATGGCACTTCAATCCCTTAGTCGATTTACATCACACACAAAAAGAGTTAGCCTAGTAACAAATATATTCTTACTGCCATCACCGCGCAGCTTATTACAATATTAATTTTTGCCTCTAACAGATAGTCATCAATTGCTACTATACTACTTGTTTGGCAAAATGCTTTAACAGTCGCAGAGAATTATATATTATAATTATTAATATGTACACACGTGCAAAAACTTACAATCTCGCACAGTTGTAGCGAAATCGCCATAAGCAGAACTCTCGCGCCCGTGAATCAGAAAGACGACTTTTTCATTGGCACTGAGGAAGCTCAATTGGCTCACTGCTGCGTCTGTATTCGCTAAGTCGTACAGGTCGGTACCGGATTCAATAAGAGAGCTGTAACAATTTTTTTTTTTCTTAGAAACTGATTACAGACAAAACTTCATTTATGTGTTTCATGATCGTTTTCACTTTTCCTCCGTAGCCTTTGCCATAATGACTTTGCTTGAGTTAAAGTTTCCGGTGTCGGAATGATCTGGTTTTTATGTAACAATGTTATGACGTCTGCTTATCATGAATGTGTTTTCCTTGGCTGTGGTTGATTTTATATGTAACTATTATAATTATACCAATCGTTGCTTTGTATCAATAACTAGCCTCCTAGCTAAGAATCACAATAAAAGCCTAAATTAAAATTATGATCGTTTGTTTTATTGCGTTTTGTATGTTGACCATAATTTTGCCAAAACCGATCAACAGATTTTTTGCCAATCTGACTTTTGTTTAACTTATTGTATTTGGTCGCTTTCTGCATTGACAAAAAATCGAATTTGGTTGTTTCCTGCATAACTATGGTCAGTTGGACCATAGTAAATATTGTTCAATGTCATTAATAGATTCTTTAAGGATCTTAAATATAGTTGTTAAAGTGGCCCTCTATAGGGAACTTACCGCGAAGTTATGTAGTATCTGTTCAGGGTTCCCAAAACTCTAGATTGTAGTCTTTGGTCACCAGCCTCCAGGGTGGCACAGTTACAGGTTGTAACTGGAATTAAAATAAAAACATTATTAAAATAGAAAGGAATAATAGTCTTTTTGTCCACTTAGTAAAATCCAAACTCGTATATGGAAATAAACAAGAATACACAGGCTCTCACCTTAAGCCGAGTTTACAATTTTAAAATAAAGTTATACGCAAAAAAAAGATGCAGATTTATGTCACTCACTCATACCTATCGTTGTGTATCAAAACTTTTAGCAATAACTTGCAAGTTGAACTCAGATCTAGCTATTGATCTTTCTATGAGAGATTACGATGAGAAAGATAATATTATTATACCTCATCATTCATAAACGTCCGATATCTGCAATTTCGTACCGTACAAAAGTGTTATGTACTTGTCAGTAACTTGGACAATGGTATTTTTTAGAAAGAAAGAAACAAAACACATTTTAATTAGAATGCAGATGTTCAATGAATAATGGGTTACAATATTGAAACAAAAGGTAAATGAAATAAATAAAATGATTGATAAAATAGATATCGCATAGTGTTTTTGTACTTGAAGCTGAACATTTTATACGTATAATTTCTTTGTGAATTTTCAAAGGTAATATTCGATAATTTTCGAATATTTTTATCAATAACTTACCTATAATTGCAGCAAATACAGTGAAAATCATCTTTAGACCCGACATGTTGAATTACTGCAATAGAACTGGATACACAAATCTTAGCTAGTAGCCTTTTTATAAGGGTACCAATAACACGAAACTTCCCCGGTAATCAGATATCAGATATATTTTGATAATTTTTACATTTTATTGATCTTTATCTATATTGATTTTGATATTGACAAGGGGAACTACTTTTCTAGCTTTTATGGAAGTAGATTTGTCTGTAGGTACTTCTTCTTAGATGAGTCATTTGCAGTAAAAGTGTACCTTTTAATTTTTACATGCGATCATGGACTGTAATACACCATTTTACTCGGCATCGTGCGTACTTTTCAGTTACGAAACAAAAAAAGTATACCTCTGATGTCACGAAAATAAGTATGTAAATAGATATTACTCAGTTTAGTTACTCCCATACTGAATGTATATGACGGCAGTAAGAATACATTTGTCACCATCCCAACTGTTACCACGGGTGTCGTAAGAGTCGACTAAGGGATTGAAGTATCACTGACCATTCTTTGATAGAAGATTTAATGAGCAGCAGCATCATCACAGTGGACACATTATAGCGATCGCCAATCCGCTTGCCCAGTGTGGCGATTAGGGACATTTACCTCCTAATGCGTCTACGTGCATAGTTTATAAAAAGCCTGATGATTTAAATTCAAAAATGTAGGCATAACTCTTCATGCCTAGAATGCATAATGCTTCATGCATAGAAAATTGGAATTTTATGCCTTTCCTACTGGGTAGCTAGAGTATATTTAATAATATTTTATTGGTTATATTTAAACACAGTATTTAAAGAATTTGTTATTTAATTTTAATCATAGTAAGCATTTATATTTCATGTAAAATGAACTGTTGCTTTTAACTATGTTTGTTTATCTGTAACAACAGATTTTATGACAGTAATGCTGTTATCATAAAAAATAACGTGTAATGTATTATCAGTCCATCAAAGATTTTCAGATAAAGGGGAGTCACCAATATTCCATTAGTAAATTCATCACAATTATTGTACTTATAAAAGTTAGTGAGAATAAATTTATGTTTTTTTTTGTGATATCCTTTTAACTCACCGAAAAATAGTCCGGTCTTATCCGGGTGTACCTTACCTACCTATTAAATTTGAGCTCTTTCAAATGATAACATACTCGACCTAGTAGCTAAACTTTGCTCCCTCTTCTTATTGCCCATTTTCGTTAGTTAGGTAATAAAAATTGCGGCTAAACTTACTCAACCTTGTATCTGCTATACAGGGCGAAACATGAGTCACGAACAGTAATACGTTTTTCTAATTTTTAATGTGTTTTTCAGAAATGATAACAGCACAGCTATCTTAGCTATTTAAAACGTTAAATGTAATAAATATCATTTCATTGTACAAAAAATTAAAAAAATGCTGTTATTAATTACTTCGATTTGAAGAGGTAATTTAAATTATTGCATTAATTTGTCTTAAAAATCCTTTTGGATATCCTAAAGCCAAAAAATACAAAATACATAAACCCAAAAAAAAAATAACTTCTCAATTTTTAAGTAGCTTGTAGGGCATTTAATTGTTAGTTGCTTATAGAGTAAGAAAAACGTATTATTGTTCACGACACATGTTTCACCCTGTATACACTTGATTGAAAAAACACCCGTATTCAGAGTGAAAGGATAGGTAGTAGATTACATGCCAAGGCTGTTTATGTGGGAAATGTCTTGGATGACGTGTAATTGTAGGCCGAGGCGAAGCAGAGGCCGACAAAACATGTGATCCGAGGCTTGTCCACTAGGTGTGTATATTATTTTTCTCAAACATGCAATGAAATGTTGTAGTTACGTGCCTAAAAAGTGGCCGGGAAGTACCTCGTTGCCGGCCTAGGCCGGCAAGTGCCTCTTTTTTAATTTTCATTTGACATAGGGTTGTGACCTGGCATCTTGGCTTTTAGCCAATAATTATCTGTAAGTAATATTAGTATAAAAAAAATGATTGGCAAATTTTTGCAGTTATAATTAGGTATTTAAATGATATAATTTAAAATAAATGTACAATAACTACTCAAAATAATATTTAAAAAGCAGTATTATACGGCGCGATCCGTCGGCCCCGATCACCACATGCGATTAATTGGACCCAACCGACCGCGTCGTCTAATATCGCTTTTTAAAAGTAAACATTTCCAACTTTCAAACAGGTCAATATTTAAAAAAATGAGGTGTCGGTGTCGTATTTGACTTTTGTTGTGTTTCAAAGACTTAGTAAAGTTATGTAGTTGACTAATAATTTCTTAGAAAGAAGATACATTTTTTTGTTTCATTTCATTGCATGTTTGAGAAAAGCATTATACATACCTCGGCCATGAAGTGACGGGTTGCCGTCCGAATACTATCCGGTCTACATATATTCGGCCGGCAACGAGTCACTTCCCGGCCTCGGTAGTAATGTACTATTTCTGCTCAACGGAGCAGGCAGGTGGCAACTTAGTTTAGCGCAGCGGCCGGCAAAGTGCTGTTTACCGGCCGGAGGGCAGAGAAAGTCATCATCATATCAGCCGAAAGACGTCCACTGCTGAACATAAACCTCCCCCAAAGATTGCCACAATGACCGGTCCTGTGCCACCCGCATTAAACGGACTACTGCGACCTTCACCAGGTCATCAGTCCACCTTGTGGAGGGCCTACTCCTGCTGCGCCTTCCGCTACGTGGCCGGCTTATTAAGTTAAGACACATTTTTTTAATAAGGGGGTGTGAAGGTGTGATTGCTTGATTGACATCTAATATATTTCTTGTAGATTAAGTAGGAAGAGGGGTGGTAGAAGCATCATATTCGCTTCATATTTGAATAAGTTACTTATAACTTAACACAACTCAAAAACCGTTCTGAAATATTAATATTCCGTGCTAGCGTACATTTCACAACACCTGGCCGAAACAGTCTCAGGAAACAAATATTCACGAAGCGGCGGCCATCCATTGTAGGGGAGACCGGGGGATAACGGGCACCATTTTACGGAAAGCAATCCAAGAAAAACAAAATCAATAATTGTGATGAACACACAATTTTTTTATTAAAAAACATACAATAACTATTGTGAGCAAAATTGTTACATTATTTGTAAATTTGTATTTACCTTATATAATATAATTTGAATGGTTTACCCTTGAATTGCCGACATATCGAATATTGTTTCACACGATGTAAGACAACGATTCAAGTATTTTCATTTCAGCGACAAGTTGTTCTGTCGAAGAATCGTTTCCAATCAATTTAAATCAAGGACTTTTAAATGGTACTTCAATTATTTTGTGTATAACTTATATCGAGGTTTTTTGTTACGGAATTTTCTATTTCAATTTGTTTTAAATTTAGTAATATTTATTCCGCATAATATTATTTCAATTTGTAATATTTCGTTAGCGAATCTAGACGCAGTTACATCGCAGTTTCTGGGTTGCAATAAAAAAAAACCTTCTAACCTAACCTATCCGAGTCGGATCTGCCCCGGAAGGATTTGTTTGCTCGCTTCGCTCGCTCACTCGGCCATTTTTTTTTATTTATTAAAATTTTTTTCGAAGTATTTATTTTCAAAACTACAATTTATGAACATACAGGTTGATTTTGGGAAAAAGTTTTTCCTACAAAATATGCTTATTTTAGCGTATTTTGCACGCTAAATTAATAAAAAATACGTGTCATAATGCCACCAACATCCATCGAATTTTTTCTTAGTCCTCAGCCCCCTTTGCTATAGTCCAACCCAGGCGAAAAATGTATAAACGTACGACATATAAAAATATATTGTAGTAATATGTCGAATAAATGAATTTCAGTGTAGTTGAGACAGTTAAAATAATTCGAAACAAATCACTGATCAAGTGATATTCGTTGAATAGTTTTTCAGAGCAGTAAAAGTTTTTTAATTGAATAGTATGTGTAACAAAAAATGCCAAACGAAATTTCTAGTACTGAAGTTTCGATGAATCGTTGTCGATGAAATGAAAATCGATTAAACGTTTGTCGGTAAAATGAATGGACACCCATTTGAATGGAATAAGCTCCCAATATTTTGACACTATCAAAAAAACTGAGTAATAGTTCCTTTGGTGAGTTACGTCATGAAGATGGCACTTTGCACCAATGCCAAAATATGGCGAACTCATTATTCATTTTATCGTAAATGTTCCATTTGAAATCATATAGTTACCTACTAATCAAATCTAACCACACTTACAAATATTCTATATAAGATTGTTGTTATCCTAGTATTAGGTAATAGGGTCATAGTTATTGAAGTTTTTGTGAAACTCAAATCAATTTTTATTGAACATATTTTTTTCTTTGGTATATGACATCTAATATTTACAATTTTTATTCTTAATATTTTGATTTGTATTCTTATTTTTTTCCGAGTAGTCAGATTATATAAATTATAATATTTGATATCATATACCAAAGAAAAATAGACCAAGATCACCAAAGTCAGAGGTGGGAAGGGGTGGGAGTTATTAATAAAATTATTACGGATTAAGAACAAAAGTGCCATTCAACCCTTCTCTCCCCTACGTGCAACGTGGTACTAAATTTGGTTAAAACTTAGTTTCAGCGCACAAAATATCAAAGTTTTGACCACGAACTCGCTTGTATAATGTATTAAAGTGCATGTGAGAGATTTTCTATAACGTAAAATTTGAATTCGTGTCCAAATTGGATAAGTAACTTATGTTACGGAGGTACGCTCGACGGGACTCTAGCGGGCTGTCAAGCATCCAATATGCTCATTCACTCCATTTCCCTTAGCTGGAGCTGCAGGTTAGTGTTCCGGTAGCGTTCCCTAATACTTCCTTCTAGCCTTCCACTTTTCTTGCAGAACCGCAGGACGTCTCTAAGGTCGACCTCCCTGAGTTCCTTCTCCAGCCTATCCCTGTCAAACACGTCATATCTCGCTGCTGCGTACATGACGCATTCAACAAGGACATGCTGGCTAGTTTCTTAGGAAGTAACTTAGGATGGTTGTTCTCTACACCGTAATGATTGGGAAGCCGACATATTTTAACATTATATTTGTGGCCATGTTTGGGGACTAAACTGTCATACAAACTTTACTGGATACGTCTTAATTTTTAAGGGTTGCGTAGTAAATCAGGAACTTTTTCATCACACTTGCTGTCTAAGCGCGCCATTGCTTGCGCGCGTAGCGGGAGTAATAGAAAAGTGATATTCCCTAGGGAGTAATAGAAATGTCAGTATGTCATTTATAGTACATTGTGCATTAAGGGATGTAAGCACGGAATTACTAACGAGAGTGTTAGGCTTTCATGAATCGAGTTAGTATTCCGCTTACCGACCGTGATGCATACAATGTTTTTCATCACACTTGCCGACAATAAAATAAGTTTTAAGACATAATATTATTAAATGACGTACTGACATTTCTATTACTCCCTAGGGAATTTCACTTTTCTATTACTCCCGCTACGCACGCAAGCAATGGCGCGCTTACACAGCAAGTGTGATGAAAATAATATTATGTCTTAAAACTTATTTTTTTGTCGACAAGTGTGATGAAAAACATTGTGTGCATCACGGTAGGTAAGCGGAATACTAACTCGAGTCATAAAAGCCCTCCGCCTAACGGCGTCGGGCTTTTAACACTCTCGTTAGTAATTCCGTACTTACCTCCCTTGATGCACAATGTACTATTATAGTTTCGCCATGTCTGTCTGTCCGCAATATATAACTCAGTGGCCGTTAGTACTAGAAACCTGATATTTTGCATACACATGCCGAAAAAGTGTCAGAATATTTTTTTATTATTCTGACACACCATATCATTACAGCAAAATAAAAATCTTCCCCACTTACGAATTAAATAGGGAAGGTAGGTACCCGAATTGTTTTTATAGACAGGGTGTTTTTTTTCGACCGTTCAAATTCTACGTAGTGAATGTGTAGGTCATACTGACCAACTTTTACTATGGGGACAAAGTGGAAATCGCGAAAAAAAAATCAGCTGTTTCATACATTTCGGCCGGCGTAATGCCGCCAATTTGTATGAAACAGCTGATTTTTTTTTCGCGATTCGACGTTGTCCCCATAGTAAAAGTTGGTGAGTATGACCTACACATTCACTACGTAGAATTTGAACGGTCGAAAAAAAACACCCTGTATACAATACTCTTATTCTTATTTGTATATTTTATTCTACCACTTTGCCAGCTTTCCAAATGGCAAGTTTCTAATACTAACGGACCTATACTGCGGACAAAGAAACAGATGAACAGATGGATATGATATGGCGAAACTATAAGGGTTCCTAGGTTACTACGGAACCCTAAAAAGTTTTTGATCTAAAGCATAATTTCGATATAGGCACAGTGCCTTTATCATCAGGTTTATTACCAGTTAGTGTGGAAAATTAACTGCCTAGCCTAATGATTATACTGCTTTATTACGTCATAGCAACATGATAATGGCAAGAGCAAGTTAATCAAGCGTGAAATTACTCGCATAGGTCCATTAAGTATTAGCATACCTGTGGAATAACTAATAATATTACTTTGTAAAAACATTGACTTCCGTAAAGTGTGATTAAGGAAAAAATATACAGAATGTCCCAAAAATAACGAGATTTTAATTCCATTAAAATAGTACATTACGACACAAGTGCGAAAAATATGAAATCCGAAACGAGTGGCGATGTTTAAAATCGACACGAGTTACGAATTTCCTTTTTGCACGTGTTTCGTACGACGTTTTTTAGTACAGATGGCCCTCCGAAGTTTAGGACCTGACGTAAAATGAGCCACTTCTCACACTAGCGTGTAAAAAGGTACCATCTGTTATGTACCAAAAAAATGTTTATTTTTTTGATGACGTCATCATCAGCCAATATGAGTCACCTGCTGGACAACGGCCTTTCTTTAGCCTATGCGCATGGACGCATTAGGAAGTCATCATCATCATCATCATCATCAGCCTATGTAGGGGAGACCAGGTATGAACGTAACAATTTTCAGTTTTTGATTTTTTATATTTTTTTGGTAGCAGATGTCAAACTTTGCATCTTAATGTGCAATAAACACATATTTCATGTATCTTTTGGTACTAAAATAAATTCCATACATGGAATAGTTTTACAGAAAAATGGTTCACAGTGAAGGATGGAATTTGTTGCAATTATCCCTACCCCCAGGGCTGGTTGTAACAGTGCATAGGGATAATAGAAACAAAGTATATAACTATACAATAATCAATATAATTATGTGTAATTAGTATTTTTAAGTAATCAACAGTCTTACAATATCACTATCTCAAAGACAAACATTAACAATTAATGAATGTAATTAACATTATTATATGAGACGAAATTAATTTATACCTATAGGATATATGAGTGACGTGAGAGCAATCAACTTTCTGTCTTATTCTAAATGGCATATAAACAAATGCTTAGGTGTAATCCAAGGAATTAAATGCTTCCTGCATTGTCCTTATTTCTGAGTACACTACTAAGCTAATCATCCAATGTACCTAATATGAAAAAAAATGTGTTTTACTCCACATCGACAGTAAATATTTGTTTCCAGAAACAAATCCCGCCTTGGGTAGTGCCGCTGAACTTTCAAAAGCTTTCCTTTACTTTACATGTCTATATAAAGTGATGTGAGCCAGTTGGTACGTCTTTGCTGCGTCCCTGTAGGGCATTTAAAAAAAGGATCACCTCAACTGCAGCTAAAGCTATAATTTCTATTTTGGCGGACTTCTGTCTGTTGTTATTTTGTATATATTAGACATTCTGCAACAAAAAGGCACTAAGTATATGAGTTATTTAATAAACGCAGGCACATAGGTGAACCAATGAGCCTCCAATTTGGAAATCGGGATGAAAGTAACAAGTTGTTTCAATCATCCCTGGGTATCGAATTTCCAGAATCCCACAAACACATAGCAAAAAAACGTAAAAAGCATCATTAAAACATTGATTTGCAATCTTCAAACTGTACATGATTAGTGACTTTACAACACCCATGCAAAACGCAAGCTATAGCCTTTACCATGAAAAATCTAGCTAAGATTGAAAAAATCGTTAAAAACTTACTTTTGACGCATTTTTCTGGGACCATAGCACTACACGCATAACCAGCCGTCACAGCACCGTAGGTGTAACTGAGGTTAGGGGGGAATCGAAATGGCATCTAATGCCCTGAAGGACGTTCGGATAGATCTCGTAGTAAAATTTTAAACGAATTTGTTACGTTCATCCCGCGTTACTTTTATACCTGGTCTCCCATGTCAGTCCACTGCTGGACGTAGGCCTCTCCTATCAACTATGCGTACAGACGCATTAGGAGGTAAATGCCCATAATCGCCACGCTGGGCAAGCGGATTGACGATTGCAGTAATGTGTCCAATATGATGTCGCTGCTGCCCATCATCAATCTTGTAGAATGGTCAGTGACACTTCAATCCCTTAGTAGACTAACTACTACTTAGTGTTTACCGTGTGGTGACGGCAGTAAGAATACATTTGTCACCACCCCAACTCCTCCTGCGGGTGTCGTAAGAGTCATTAGGAAGTAAATGGCCATAATCGCTACGCTGGGCAAGCGGCTTGGCTATCGCAGTAGTGTATCTAGATTTAGTATTAATTAGTCTTAAGGAAATATTGTAGTGCCCCTCAGGGTTTCATAGCTGGACACATATAATGTACTACCTAATCTTGTATTACATATGAAAACAATAAACATTACTGATTACTGTCTACTATGATGATGCTGCTGCCCATCATCATCTTGTAGTTAGTGATATTCAATCCCTTCGCAGACTCTTAAGACACCCACGGGAAGAGTTGGGGTGATGCCAAATGTATTCTTACTACCGTCACCACACAGCTTTTTCGGTGATTTTATTTATTGACATTTAAATTAGGTACACAAAAGGTTATGGTAAACTACATCTTGTAAATAACTGCAAATGCCTTACTGTGACATGCCACTCAATTGCTCAAATAAATTATCCATATTTTGCATAAATATGGCTTTCTCTGATGCATCGTCGAATCTTCTTCAATTGATCAGGATCATACTAACATAGGCATTTGAGTTCAAATAACCCCATAAAAATGACCTATTCTTGGTAAATTTACATTCGATCCACGGGCTACCGGAAACGGAACAGATAATGGAATTAAAACTAATTTTACGGTTAACAAGATCAACAGGGCAATTTGATACCTCGTAAGGCCCATTCTATTTTTAGGAGAAGTGAAATAATAACCCAGTGTCCTAAAAAAAGGACATGTTATTTTTAATTTCGGGACCTACAAAATAAAATACATAGTTTCTTTGAAAAATATGACGTCATGGGTCATGGGCCGTTATGAGTAAATTTTGTTGTCCTAAAAATAGGACATTGGGCCTTACGAGGTAATATTTAATCAATACTCTACGTATCTATATAATTTACGAATTTCAGGAAACAGTTTTCCATTATTAGAAAAAAAAAATAATCATTTCTGTCATAAAATATTAAACAACAAATAAAGCATGAAGTAAAACTTTATCAACTTTTTAATAATTAAAGAAGTTGTCTGTTTTTAACGAGATCGAGTTGCTAGTTGTTAGGTACTGGAGTTGAAAAAAACTGATTACTGTATACGTTATTCCTACACGAGTCATATAAAATGTAATTCAAGGTTTCAATCTCAAAACAAATGCATCGATGTAGTTGGATGCGCTAAAATCATTATTGCAATAATAATTGTACAAGATTATTTATTTATATGACACACCAACAAAATACAAGGCTTACAATATTAAAGAAAAAAAAATAGGATACATGACCGGCCCGTACCTCAATAACAGGCATGCAACAGCACTCACAATAAGTTAAGCATAAAAATATTAATTTTGTACTTAAAACGATTAAAAGTACATTTTAATACATGTATGCCTTTTTATATCTTAATTCGTTGTAATAAGGAACAAAACTATGAACATATACCATCGATTGTACTAAAATACCTGAGAGTAATAATTCAAAAGATCGTAAGTTTCGTAAACTACTCAACTCTTTAGTCATTTCAGAAACACGTCATAAATCGCTGCTTCTCTCTCTTTTGTGATAAGAAAATTCCGCTAACTTACTAAACCTCATATCTCCAACAGTCATTTGATGCGAAAAACACCCGTATTCCGAGTGAAAGAGAGGTGATAGTTCCATGAATTGGTTTCTGAAGATCCGAGGAGTAAAGCGAGGAAATATAGATGCACTTAGCAATTTATTCTGTTACAGCTGTTTTGCTCACTCTCGCTTGTGACGTGGGAGTGTGAGCAGGACATGAAAATCTGGATTAAATTCTTGTTCATGCTCATTACGAGTTTCATTTCTACGATTATTATAGTTCTGTTTGTAGCTATGAAATATAGCCGTGTGTTAAATATTGTTTTGATTGTGTTATTGACGCTGTTATACTGCCAAGGTTTGAATTTACTTATTTGGGCATTAATTTCTCCGAGCGTTTCAACCGCCGTGACTTCGGTGGCAATTATTACTCGATTTCCGTGGGTATCTCATACATTTTTAGGGTTCCGTAGCCAAAATGGCAAAACCGGAACCCTTATAGATTCGTCATGTCCGTCTGTCCGTCTGTCCGTCTGTCACAGCCGATCTACTCGGAAACTACAAATGCTACAGTAATGAAATTTGGTTAGGATATGTGTTGTATGAATTGCTACAGGATTATGATACTATATTGTAAAAAAAACCATTGGGGTGGGGGCCCTCCATACATGTAACTGAGGGATAGAAATTTTTGTTTAGTTGTATATAAGCGTGTGGGGTATTAATAGAAAGGTCTTTGAAAATGATATGAAGGTTTATAAATCTCATTTTTATTTAAGCAAATCGTTTTCGAGATATCAGCTCTCAAAGTCTGAAAAATGTGTCCCCCCCCCCCTCTATTTCTTAAACTACGCAACATAAAATTCTAAAAAAAATATATTTTACGCACATTAATAAACTCTATCAACGATTTTTAGTTTGATTAAATTATCTCTTATAGTTTTTGAGATAGGTTGATTTAACTGTATTTTTTTAATGATAAATTGATAAAGGTCCCCACGGAACCCTTCGCGCGCGAGTCCGATTCGCACTTGGCCGGTTTTTTGGATATCTACGTGTACCAATATATCCAAAAGTTCTCACGGGACTCGGGTGATAAGGCTGTCACCGAAGTCACGGTTGAAACGCTCGAAGAAATGCTAATTTATTTGATACATACGTAATAAATATACAAATCTGTCCACTATTACATAATTAAAACACGTTGTTGATGTGGTAGTTTCGAAAATCGTATAAAAGACCGTGGCTTGTGTGATAGAGCTAGGTTAACCAACTTTTTTATCACACTTGCTGTCTAAGCGCGCCATTGCTTGCATGCAAAGTGGGAGTAATAGAAAAGGTAAATTCCCTAGGGAGTAATATACATATTAGTACGTCATTTAATAATATTTTGACTTTAAACAATTTTTTTTGCTCGCAAGTGTGATCAAACTGATGAAAAACACTGTGTGCATCACGGTCAGTAAGGAGAATACTAACTCGCGTCATTAAAAGCCCTCGCCTAGCGTCGGGCTTCTAACACTCTTGTTAGTAATACCGTACTTACCTCCCTAGATGCACTTATGTACTATTTTCTGTCTCTTATTGCCATGGTTACAGTCACAGTGAGTCACACTGGTTTTACGCAAAATAATTTTATTTAAGCTATGCAAACATGCATTTTACTGGTGTTAATAAGCCCTTTCCTTAATGGGCAACCCACAAATATAGACTACATGCACGTTTGCATAATTTAAGTACCATAATTTTGCATAAAACCAGCGTGAGTCAGGTGACCATAACCATGGAAATAACAGACAGAAAAAAGTTAACTCACCAAGATACAAATTGGATGTCGTGTATCGAGCGTGTGTATTTGATGAGGTCGTATAATTTTCATAGCAATTTGTACTCCAAAATTTGAAATAGTATTTATTTTTATTTAATTTTCCCAAACTCTTGAGCTTTTGTATCTTAGTGAAAATTGCGTCAATATGTACAATAGCCATCAAATATATTGTATCGTCCGGAGCGCTCAAAAATATCTGAATACATCTCTATCGTTATGGCAATACAGGTGTGTTCAGATATTTTTGAACACTCCTGTAGGTAGTACTTAGTCTGTAAACCAAACTTCATTTACTTTCATGTGCGTTTGTTTATTCCTCAATAAAAACACATTGTTTTTATTTTATTTTTTAAACTAAGTTTTTTTTTTCAATTCGTATTAGTAGCATAATCTTGCAACCATGGCAATAACACACAGAAAAAAGTGGATTCACTATTTAAATGCAATCACCAAGTAGTAACTAGTATGTGTAGTGTCCGGTGACGCTGCATCCCATCATCAATAAATATTCTAACTAATGGTCAGTGACACTTCATACCCTAAGTCGACTCTTACGACACCCACGGGAAGAGTTGGGGTGGTGACAAATGTATTCTTACTGCCGACACTGCGCGGCAATAAATCGTTGCCAAATCTTAATTTATATGTATTGTTGGTTTGTCAGCCTCCGTAGTCTAGTTGGTCACTAGTCACTACCAACCAGAAGTAAAAATGACCACTATCCTGCCTACGAAACTGGAGGTTATTTGAGTATCTGGGCATTTTTACTTCTAGGGACACCCAATTAGCTTAACTCTCAAAAAAATTTAACTTCGATGTCAGCTTTGTAACGACAATTTAAGCATGAAATATTTACGTAAATAAATCCACTTTATTCGTGTTTTTATATTGCATATAGGTACGCATATTCTTTCTGGATTAAATTATTAAAAAAATTATAATATTGAATGCTTAATTGTCGATACAAAGCTGACATCGAAGTTAACTTTTTTGTGAGAGTTAAGCTAATTGGGTATCCCTAGAAGTGAAAATGCCCACTTTAGAAGCCTTAATTAAGCTTGTCGAGGGACTGGGTCGATTTGTGTAAGATATCCCAAGATATTTATTTATATATTGACTATATTATTGACTTATTATGTTTCAGAGGTATCTTCCCTACAGAAGAAATCTAAATGCCGGTACAACTGTGAAGACTTCTGTTCGACAAAGGGGAAGAGTGGAGGCGTTTGTTTGAGGAGTTCATGCAAATGTTTTTCTGCTGTCGATGTCTGAATCACTCTGTCATTAACAAAATGGCGGATGTATACTTCAGTAAACAATGAAATCGCAGAATCCTGAAAACCTCCCATTTGATTTCGAGCAGCTGCCTTACTCTCACTGATGACGCCTTAGTTGGAGTGACAGAGACAAACCTAATCGAAAACGTAACCCTTTATTCATTAACGTCTTCTAACTTAGCAATGCCATAAGTATAGTTTGTCCCATGCGGTCTTATCAATATGTCTATTACATCGAAAGGGACAAACAGTACTTATCAACATATTGATTTAAACTCTCACGATTATCACTCATATTTTAAAGACAAACGGCTCTAAAAAAGCCATTGGAAGTTGTGAGTGTTGTGTGCAGGCCTAGTGAAGAATCAAGATCAAGTGCGGGTAGTTCGAAAAACCCGCGCAGCTCGAAGGTGTTGATACATTCTTTCGCCAGTCTGCCTGCGACCACGGGTGTAACATCATGCCCAAAACATCAGGATATAATTAAATTAATTAAACGTAAGTTTACGTGGTTAAGACCCGATTGTCTTTAAATATGAGTACTCACCAAAGTGCTAAGTTTGAAGAAGTTTATGAATAAGGGGGTTTCTGTTTGCAGAAGGTTCTGTACACTGTATGGCAATAATTCTAATTACGACTCTACTGTTTGTCCCACTTTTACTTGGTTGGAACGTATTGGTTCTCCTCGTCATCACATTTTATTGTATCGCATGATATGGTAGATATTTAGACTTTAGACGCCCATGTCACATACAGCGTGTGTATTTGATACGGGCGAATATTTTAGTGGCGATTACTATCGGACCTAGGGAACCTATTTACATTTATGAAATTAAGGTATTTTTTTTTTCATACAAAATAATTGAGCCCGCAATGTATTGCATCCACTGGTAGCCACATTACTTAAAGTAGACATAAGTATCTAAACGTCATACGAGTCTCATGTCAGTTGGCCGGCATACATTGCTGCTGGGTTGCACTTTAGAAAAATCATTACACCTAATCAACAACAAAATTTAACGAAATGGTTATCTTATACGACTCGTAGGATCAGATATTAGATATTATAGCTGGATTAATTATTCGCCCGTATCAAATACCCACGCTGTATGGTCGCAGATATATTATTGAGTAGAGATGGAGACCAAACGAGTGAATGCTCATTCCTATCCCCCAATCTACGAAATCAACGAATTTAGACGAATCACGTTTTGTGTAACGAACGAATTTCGTAGAGTGGGGGATATAATGAGCATTAGCTCGTTTAGTCTAAGTCCAGTTTTAGGTAACGTAAACGTTACTTGCCAACTCACGTTACGGCTACCGATTACCAAGTATTGTATGGAACTTGTACATCATCATAGAATAAAATAGAATAGAATACTCTTTATTGCACACCTTAACAAAAAAGAAAACATGGTTAAAACAAACGATTAGGTATACACAACAGGCGATCTTATCGCTATAAAGCTACCTCTTCCAGACATCATCATCATCAGCCTAGCGCAGTTCACTGCTGGACATAGGCCTCTCCATCACGCCACCGTTTTCGATCTTCGGCTGCTCGCATCCAGCTCCTTCCAGCCATCCTGCGCAAATCGTCGCTCCACCTTGCCTGAGGGGGTCCTAAACTACGCTTGCCGAGACGCGATCCCCCCTTATGAACTTGTACAATTTCGACTTAATTAGGTTCTCTGTGCAGTTGTCAATAATGGAATTTTAATTAGTGTCATTATAATACTAATCTAGTGGTACCTACTTTTATCACTGCAAACATTTTGGATTTCTAGCCGAAAACTGTTAAACTATTGATGAGATATCATCATAATCATCAGCTTATGAGAGTCCAATTGAACGTGTGGTGACGGCAGTAAGAATACATTTGTCACCTCCCCAACTCCTCCTGCGGGTGTCGTAAGAGTCGACTAAGGGATTGAAGTGTCACTGACCATTATTTGATAAAAGATTGATGACGGGCAGCAGCGTCATCATAGTGGACACATTACTGCGATCGCCAATCCGCTTGCCCAGCGTGGCGATTATGGGCAGTTACCTCCTAATGTGTCTATACGCATAATAGGGACTGGACTACGGAGGCTGAAAATTCAATGCATATCATAAAAAAACATCCTAAAGGTACAGCCGCTATCAGATACCTATATCGTATCGTTATGGCAATAAAGACGTGTTCAGATATTTTTGAACGCTTCACACGCTTCGATATATCTGATGGCAACTGTACATCATGCAAATAGATAGCTCCTCTAATTATTTTCATAATTCTTTGATGATAGCTCTCAACTTCCTTTAATTTTATTTCCTGCAAAAGAAGGTCAAAGTATTACTTTAAACACGGGTCAAAGATTATTGCTTTATATTTAAATTGGTACACTCACTGATTTCCCAAGCAACCTTTTCTATAGCTGTAGATACTTAAATAAAGAATTGATTCTCTTGGACTTGTAACCATTGGACTATTTGTATTGTCATACTGAGAAGTGTCCATCACTGCTGGACACGTCTCTCCTATTAACTATGCGTATAAGGAGATGAATACCCATAATCGCAATAATGTGTCCACTATGATGACGCTGCTGCCCATCATCAATCTTTTATCAAATAATCATCAGTGACACTTCAATCCCTTAGTCGACTTTTACGACACCCGCAGGAGGAGTTGAGGTGGTGACAAATGTAATCTTATTGCCGTCACCACACGGCAACTAAAACTAAAATAATACTAAACTAACACATCCCCCAAGTCGCTTACCTGTGGGAGAGTGCCAATAAGGATTTGTATTGTAAGAACCCGGAATTATTTAGATACCTACTACTGAGATTTACTTGGCTGAAAGTATCTTATTTTAGAACAAAATCGTTAGCCTAAGAGGTTAGAGACTACTCACCCGGCGGTGATAGCTGATAGCCGTGTTTATTTTATTTACATGGGAGTGCGTATCTTTTGTTCGTGTTTATAGCCTATAGTTCATAGCTTAGTAGCTCGCGATGACACCAGTGCCAAAAGATACGCACTCCCATGTAAATAAAAGAGATACGGCGATACTCGCCCGGCGGTGATAGCTTATACTGCCCTGCTAAGCAAAAAAGCGATATCTAAACATTAAATTTAATGCAAACATGCACCTTAAATTCTTTAGCTGACGATTGCATTTACAAATGCCTCTATTTTTGAGATATCGCTATTCCGCCTAGCAGGGCAGTATAGCTGGGCGAGTATCGCCGTGTCTCTTTTATTTACACGGGAGTGCGTATCTTTTGTTCGTGTTATAGCCGATAGTTCATAGCTTAGTAGCTCGCGGTGAGACCAATGCCTTATGGGCACTCTCCCACAGGGAAGCGATTTGGGGGATGTGTTAGTTTAGTATTAATTTAGTTTTAGTTCGTTTTCTGTGGATATATTAAGAGAAATAATTGATTCTTAGTTCTCTATTTTTGGAAGTTGGAATTCCAGAATGAGATACCTGAGAGTTAATTGGCTGAAAGTATCTTAAGTATTTTAAATAGAATAGTCCATAGATTGTGCACTGCCATCCAGCGCGTAGGTGACCAATAATAGACGTACGCCTATAGATAAAAAAGCTAAAAGAATCAGTAAGTAGGTATTTTCGTCACGCATGAGTTTTAACTCGTCGCGTTGAACTAAAAGAAGGCTCAAGCAATCTCAAGGGAAATTTGAAACTGTCTCAAAACAGACAGCACTGCGACTACAACCATAATAAATTTACACGAATCAAGCAAAAAACAACCTTAACTCAAAGGCACAAGAAATGTGTGAATCGTAAATGTAAGGAGCTATGTTATTCCGATTCAAGGAACCCTGTAAAATTTTTCTTAATCCATGATGCTGTCTTCTTCATTCGCAGTCTGAGTAAAGAAAACAAGTAATATTGAAGTATGTTTTATAAATAAATTTTGCAATGCGCTATCTCGTAGCATTTCTTTTTACAGATACAAAAAATGCTTTCATTTCTAACCGACTTCTAAGAAAGGAGAAAGTTATCAATTCATCTGTTTTTTTTTGCAAACAGTTGCTTTCGAGAGGATTCTCAGCTATGTATGTTAGGGTGGAGCGAATTTGAACAAAAAATTTTTTTTTCCAAATTTTAATGCTCCTGTATCATCAGTAGTTGACCGTATACGAAAGCTTCATTCAGACCAAAAATCAAGACTCTACGACTTTATCTTAAGGTGGCGCACCACGAGGCTAGTTTGCAAATAAGATAAAATTTTGCCTCTAAGGTGTAGCCGCAAGTTAATGTTTTATTGTATCTAAATGTCATAAAACTTACATTTCTGTTCAGTATAGTGTATTATACTGGTTGTACTAGTGCTACATAGAAAATAAAACTCGTCAATAAGTGTTAAGGGCAAGTGTCAAAAAGTTGAATTGTTGTTAATTTTGAATTTTGACACTTGCGGTGCCCTTTGTTTGGCGATCAAATAAAACTAAATTGTACTATGTTACTAACGTAATGTGATATAATAATAGTTATTTGTTATACAAGGGTGCAAAGTTGTATTTTACCCGCGAGTATGAAATTGAAACACGAGCAAGCGAAAGGATTCTATAGTTGAACCACGAGCGAAGCGAGTGGTTCTAAAATAGAATCCTGAGCAGCGAGTGTTTTAACATACGAGAAGTAAAATACATTTGCACCCGTGTGTAACACAAAACTTTTCCCCTCACTATAGCGAGGAAACTCAAAAAAGGTAATTATTTGTTCACATTACAATCATCATCGGGTTAGTGATAATAATTTTCCAAATGCATCATGTATTTAATGCAAGATTTTGTCGCAGTAAACTTACCACGAAAAAGTAAACGCAGCACGATTTTAACACATTCCTGTAGTTGCACACCAACGCCAATGCATTATTAAATCATTCTCATTCATTATTTTTACAAAATTATAACAGAACACCCTGAAAGTTGTTTAGTTTAATATTTTTATGCGTCTTCGAGTCGGTAAATAAAGATTATAACCTGTAATATTCTTTGACAATGTTGACGTTGACATTTTCTGCGTTTTGTGATTGCATCTAGTCATCTTATCATCATTCACTAAAACAATTGTTACTTATGGAATTTTAGGATTTATATGTTAAAATCATCATATTATATAAAGGTTTGTATTTTACACTAAATTCTCAAACAAATTATTTAATTATCATTAATATGGAACAATTTCCATGAGCATTTTACGTTTTGTTATTCCAAAACCAAGATCATTACTTTGCCACACAAGTGAATAATATGCGTTTTTACACGTTCGTATTAAAGGATAAACGAGCACTTTACGAGCTAGTGAGGGGAAAAATATTATTTGTGGCTAATAAATGAACTTCTGGAACTTAATAATGGTAAATACCCTGCTGTTAAAGACTTGTGTGAAATGATCGCCACCGACATTGAAAACATTTGAAACAAAGCATCATTCCCATAATAAGTTACCAACAAATCATTAAGGTTGATTTTATTATTATGTTTATTGTAATAATTACAAAACAGCGAAGAAATTACGCAAGCAAACAAAAAAACAGATGTTTTACGAAGACTCTCAATCAAAATTATTTAATATCGTAAACATGAGCCTATTCATAACTTTAGCATGATTAAAGGTTGTTTGTAGTTGCTTGAATACCTAAAAACAATAATTATAAAAAACTATATTCTTTGCGCACCCGGAATAATTACTTTGAGCTATGTTGCACTATGATGAACCATAATTAAGAGAACTGGTGCCGTAGAAGGTGTTAAAAACAACAAAAGAGTGTAATGTAAAGGAAAGCATCAGGCAATGTTTTAGCTACCCAATGTTAGAACAGAGGTTTTAAATTATTATGATTTCATTAATTGGTCAAAAGAAATACAATAGAACATGAACATGAAATACAGTGACGCAGAGATTTCAGAAATGATATTCAGGAGATAAATTATTTCAGATTGAAAACTATCCTTGTCGCACTCAGGCAGTGGAATGGTGCATCAAGCTCGTAACTGAGGCTTCGGCATCTGTTTGTGTACCAGAAGCGAGTGATGGTTCCATTCATTGTAAAATAAAGGCCAGGCAGGACATATTAATATTTCACACAAAGTCCCAGTATTTCAGACGGAATGAAGAGTCTATTGCTTCGGATTTCGAAGGTTTAGCATAACACCTGATTTTTTTTTTTAAAGCTAGAAGTATTATTATTGTTCTAAAGTTATTAGAATTAAAACATTAGCAAAAAATTTGGTTTAACAAAAATGTTGAAAATAACTGTATTTTGCGTTTTTCTTCAAACTTCAAATCTGATGCGCCACCTCAAGACGTTGATGTAGAACCTTGTAGTTTGTTTTCTAGACATCTGAAGATGTCGAACATCGATTGGTAATACAGGAAGAACTAAATTAAAAAATAATTTTTTTCGCTCCACCCTAATGTATGTAACCAGGGATAAGATTGTCGTTATAATTTTCCAGTGATAGTTGAAAGTGATTCTGCTTAGAAAGCTTCAGGTTCGAATCTCGGCGAGGGAATTATTTGTGTATTTATTTATTACAAATATTTATTGCTTGGTTGTAGCTGTCTATGTATTTGGGCCAAACAACTTTCGCATCGACATATTTTCTGTCTCGTTACTTTTCATGAAATTAAAAATTTACGTCAATTAATACTATACACATATTTTCAATTAAAAACATTGGAACCTAAATGTATCGATGTGAATTTGTCTGAGGCCTAACGCATATACAATTTATTTATATTTGTATAAGCATTTTTTCTAGCAAACTTGATGAAATTGTCACATGCGTTTACGGGGCAAAATAGTGTCGATTGAAAAGTTGATTGGCCCATTTACGTATCTATTATAATATATATATATCGTCACTTGATACCCACATCACATCATAAGCCTTTGATTGAGCTTACCGTGGAACTAGGTCGATTTTTGTATGATATTTATTTATAATCGTATCCAAAAACAAAAAAGTACCTAACATCCCGTCGATTGTTCACTCTATCTACATTTATTTGTTTTATATTCTACATTTATTTGTTATATCTTTTGCAACAACAATGCAAATGAAAGGCTTCAGGTTGCTGAAAAAATTGCAGCGAATTTTACTGTGAAGTTATTCGCATGTAAAAGCATGGAACTGACATGTTTTGAGCTGTGTATTGGGTTATTTTATACTATTGATACCAATTTACCAATAGTACTAGTGGGATTTGTTATACAATATAATGGTGAGAAAATAGGAAAATGAAACAGTCATTGGTCTTGCGTTTGATCAATAATAATTTTGCAAATGACTGGAAAATCTTGACTTTTTAAGAGAATAATCTCTAACAACTCCACTGTCTACAAATGACTGTGTTGTTCATATGTATGATTTAAAAAATAATTAAAATGTATAAATTATGATTAAGAAAATACATTATTATAATACATTATTTGAAGAAACTGAAAGTAGTAAAAATTGTTTTTAAATACGGTACGTACATCATCATTGCCGCATCATTATGCTGAGTCAGCGCCTTTTCTATGCCACGACACATGGCTTCATTGCTTGTAGTTTAAGTTCCTGTTCTAATGTTAGTTTTAAGTTGCATGAATGTTATATTTTGCTTATTGTTGAAATTGATTTTGTTTGTTTTTATCTAAGCCATGTACCTACGTTGTGGGAATGAATAAAGATTTATCTATCTATCTATCTATTTACATTGCAAAGTGGCTGCTAGAGTCTATGATGCTGAAAAATGTAATTTTTTTATTTTTATTTCCTATATTGTCTTGTTTATATTTGTACTGTAAGCGTCACAAATAAATGTTTTTCTTTCTTTCTTTCTTTCTTTCAATGTGCACCACATTTGCCAAAATGTTTGTATGAAACGTTCCTTTTTTGTTACCAAAAATGTATAGGAATCTGGTCCAACCGAGGAAGTCTATAAAAACTTCCTGGGATATTGTGGGAAATGTGGTGGATCTTGCTCAGCATCATTGACTCTACCAGCCTACCAATTTTTAACAATGTCGAAGACGCGATCCAAATGATCTTTAGATAATAATATGATTTTTTTATAATTGCTTAAACTTTTCCCCAATAAAACTACAAGAAATGATAATGCTATAATTATAATTCTGCAAAGAATTGTGCACATAATACATTTTATGAATACTCGTACTGTGTCGTGTCATAGAAAATAACAATAGGTGAAAAAAGTTCTACAACTTTATAAATGTGCAAAATTGTCGACATAATTATATATTAGATTTTTTAGATTATAAATTAGTAGTGTATTCATATTTATGATCACGCTTCTCTATCAGCGTTGTCCGGCTACAGTATGAAGCATTATGAAATATGACAATGTTGTCTTCAAAACCTGAAAAAAAAATACAAATATGTGTTCAACACGTGGGTTTACGCCTGGTGGCGTATCAGAGCTTCAGAATTCAAGGGTTATTTAAATAATTTAATGCAAGCGTCGCTAAGAACTCAATAACTCACAACACGTCAAGTCTACAGTCATTTAGCTTACTGTGGGACTAGGTTGATTTGTCTAAAATTGACTAATGACTAATGATATTTATGTAATTATACAGCAGGCAAAGTGTAAAGTGTTGAAGCTAACTACACTTGTCTAGCTTCAGGTTTACTGGTCTTAGTACCAGATTGGCTTAAAGAGAACAACATTGCAATACTTATCCCAAGGATCCAAAAGTTTATCTTAAATATAGGGTACTGACACTAACTGTCATCATTTTGGCTAAAACCCGCTGGTATTTGAATCCTGGTCAGCATGAAGAGATTAGTCTTCCTTCTGCTGCTATTCTTGTCCTGATGGTATACGAGGAAACTTACCTGGGACATACCTACTTATTCTTTAAGCCAACCAAAAACCACAATACTACGTGTCTTCAAGTTCGTTTGACTGTTCTTTGGACCCTGCCCAATTAAGAACAGTCTTCCTGATGCTAGTATCCCTGCCCTAAGGGTTAAGAAGTAAGCTTACCGCGGACATGGTATTAACGTAATAAATAACGTGAACTGGCATACCTTGACTACAGTACCGGCCAATAATATATCACATTCGTGACTGTTTGCATGAGCGTGAATAGAGTAAATGGGTCAAAATTATTTTCATTGTCTTATTTTGTCTCCCTAAAAAATGTGACGCAGTGGTGATTTTTGTATGAGATGATGTTTTGTTTTCAATTTCGGTATTATGGATTAAAATTTAGCGTGAAAAAGAAATACAAGTGCACCGGATTTTTTTATATACCTACTGAGTCGAAACAGCAACTAAAAGGATGACAGAGTGGTATGAAACAAGATAACGAAAAGTATTTTGACCCAAATGGCACAAATGTTTGCATGTAGATACCATATTATTTTGGTACTTTTGCACAGATTAATGATGAATATTGCAATTAAATATTGTGGACTACAATGGAAAACACAGCATATTGCTAAAAAAACTGTAAAAAAAAAATACGAGTATTTTACTACGAAATCAATGCCTTGCACAAATAATCTTCATAAAAAATCACTATATATTATGCCAAATTTTTTCATCGTTAGCACAAAGGCGTATGCCTAGACTAGCTATTCTACAGTCGTAAGTTGGAAAGTGTGGATACCACTTACAAATATAAAAAAGTTCTACTGAAATATCCTGAATGTGATATATTATTGGTCTTCCCGATGCTAGTAGGTATCATCATCAGCCTATGTTAGTCCACTGCTGGACGTTGGCCTCTCTTATAACTATGCGTATAGACGCATTAGGAGCAAGCGGATTGGCGATTGCAGTAATGTATCCACTATGATGACGCTGCTTCCCATCATCAATCTTGTAGAATGGTCAGTGACACTTCAATCCCTTAGTCGACTCTTACGACACCCGCAAGAGGAGTTGAGGTGGTGACAAATGTATTCTTACTGCCGTCACCACACGGCAAGTAGGTATCCTTGCCCTTCAATAGGTCGATAAGCCAGCTTACCGCGGACATAGTGTTAACGCCCACAGGCACAACCTTGGCTGCCTTCAGACTGATTGGTCTCTGAACCCTGGCCAGGATGAAAAGAACAGTCTTCCGGTTACTCGTGTCCATACATTCCCATGGCATGGTGTACACGGTGTCAATGAGTTCCAAGCTCTGAGAAAGCCGTAGAAACATAGTCATCAACAGAGTCCGGAAAATTCATAGCAAAACAAAAGACTGTTGCAATCAAACTAGGATAAGAAACATTTTCTTATCGATATCGAGTAAGTTTTGTCTAATAATCAAAGCGATATGTTTCGGTACATTGTTTTATAATCAATAATCATTCAAGCCAAACTCAAAAGACGTAGTAAGTTAAGGGTTTGTTTAATGTGTCATTTCATCTAAAATGCAACGTAACGTATATTACTTATCAACGTTACTTATATTTCGTATCAAGTAATAACCCTTCCCTTTTTAGCTTGGCCGTAGTCGGGTGACAAAGAGGTAATCAACCTCATTGAAAATTAATACTCCATGAGACATTGAATCTCATTATTGTCATTTCATTGTGTATGATAGCGATATAATATAAGTTGTGTCTCTGTAGATAATTATTATTTGTATCTTAAAATGGTTTGAAACGGACATGGTTGATATATAAACTTACTCGATATCGATAAAAAGATGTTCCTCACCCTAGTTTGATTGCGACAGTCTTTATTTTTCTATGGATTTTCCGGACTCTGGCCATCAATTAATAATTGCAACGTATGCCATGCTCTCAACTACAAATAAATAATCAATCTTATAGTAACCTTTGTTCAATGTATATTATGTATACCAGTCAGATAGCGTAAACAACGGCAGTAAAGGTGATATCTATAAACTCATTTTTGAAGAAATCGATTCATTGAGGAGAAAGCCTCAGGAGGGAGGGGACTGCCATATTACCTACTTCAGATTTTTATTACATTTTAACATAAAGAGTTACTGAGAAGACGGTTACAGGAAAATGACAATTGATTGATTTTGTTAGAGGACTACTGCAGGGCGTAAAGAAAATCCATAATATGGATTTTAATATCTACAAAACTTTAGCTTTCTCAGAAACTCTTGATTTTAAAATGTAATAAAATACAAAACGTGCATGAGACACCTCTTTAGTTACAGGTATTCATAGAGTACGGTAACTTTTTTCCATCAGGTAACCATCATAAGGGAGGTAAGGGGGAGAAGGAGCACACCATATATCCGCCCCAAATGTCAACTCCACCTGCACGCGCGTAATGGCGGCGGTTATAACCGTGGCGCCTCCTGCTAGATAACCAAAGGGGCTCTGGCGACCGAGCATAATTATGGCGGGATAACCATTCACCTACACCTGTCCTACTGGGGTGGAAGACGCTACGGCGAGCCTTGGAAAGTAAATAGTTCCTAAAAGTGTCTGGCGCAGAAGGCAATGGGAAACCACTGCGGCTACATTCCCAAGAAAGTCACATGCAACGTGACCACGACCGCTCTGCCAAGAGCGAAACTACAGAGAAGAGAAGAACCATCATAAGTATACTTATTTCATTTGCTATCAAAACACTACAAAAAATACCAAGGATCCAAACTTTAACAAAACAGGATCAATCAATAATATTTTCTTCGGTTACCGCGAGGATAACTCATGAAATAAAACTATGAAAAACGAATATATTAACTCGCGTATATTAATTAAATTTAACTTCGTTTACGCGAGTTTATCCGCTATTCATAGTTTTCTCTGTTTCTTGTTTACATCAATGAGTAATGCAAGTTGACAATAGACAGGGGGAGCATCTTTGCCTATGCTGATGACACGGCCGTTGTCTCCTGGGGTGACAGTTGGGCAGACGTTAGGATAACAGCGGAGCGAGGACTTGCTCACATTGCTCGCTGGCTTGACCACAATCTACTCACTCTAAACACGAGTAAAACAAACTATATTTGTTTTACTAAGTACGACAACACTGCCGTCTTAACGAAAAAAACCATAAATGCCAAAAAGTTAGTTTCGAGAAATAGCCAAAAAACTTTGCACCTCAGCCAACATAAGTTAAATTCGAAATATAAGGTGGAAACTTTTGTTTAAGAATAAAACAATATTGTAAATATATTATGCATCGCATAGTATTCCATTTTATATTTATTTAAATTAGTTATTTAGAAAAAACTGTTTCTACGTCGTTAAGTAAGTAGTAACATAATAGAATTACTAACATGAAATAACACAAGTGCCCACTTATGTTTTTTCCGTTAGTTTTGTCTTATGAGGTCTAAGAAAAAAAACCATAAGTACACACTTATGCTTACGTTGCTAATCGGTCAAGAAACAGAAAAAACACAACAGGGTACTTGTGTTTTATTTATTTAGTAAACAGAATTAAATTTTGACTTTTATAATAATAGCAGGGATTAATAAAACATGGAGTAACATATGCGGAATGAAAGCTGGACAGATTTTGACGAAGTAAAAAAATACAAAATTTAATTTAAAGTGTATCTCAATGCTAAATTAATTTGGATACATTTGTTAATTCATTTGGGGAGTTTTGTGTGTTTTAGCATCTTTCTTTAGAAATTATGGTCAATTAAGTAAAACACGCAAAACTGCATATATTTTCCAAAATCGACGATAATTCTAAATTTTTAGAACTTTTTTTTCGACATCCATGGATAAAGTACCATAAAACTAAGGTTATTACACTTTATATTCAAGTAGTTTTTTCTTGTTAAAATCGATATTAAGAGACGTTTACGTTTAATAAAATAATAATGTTATTATTTATTTTATATAACATTTTAACTTTGTCCAAATTTCATTCTGCTGTTAAATGGAATAAATTTATTTAAAAATACATTACAGTAGTGATTAGGTACATGATAGGTATCAAATCGCCACTAAAAATCGAGCTTAGGCAGACGATGTGGTTCGGCTGAAGAGGAACACTAAAAGCAAGGTTTAGCCGTTCTGCTGTCAGATCAGCAGCCGGTTCGATTATAAAGACAGTTAACGACGGTTGTACCTTGTGGGCTCCCCGGTCGGGCCTTGGGTCCAACGCAGATGTCGGCTTATTTAGATGCTGGGGTAATTGAAGAAGCATGGCTATCGGCCACGCTTTACGTACTCGCAAGTGACATGCACCCTCGAAGTGAAGATCTGAGCCTTCCACCCTGGAACTCGCCTTTCGGACTAGCTTCACATAGATTAACATTGGTTCCGGTAATGTTTCGGCCCTCACGCGACGTGCCCTTCGACTTCGCCCAAAATTACTGGGATAGGAGCTCCTCGGGCCCCCGGAGCGAAGCTTCGGCCCTCCGTGGAGTCTGTTTTTAAAACCGTAATATTATACCGAGAAGACACTTCTCGTATATTATAAAGATGGTTATAATGGTGCTGAATTACATACAACGATAATGTGTCTAACTACGTGCAAACTATTTCACAGGAAAGCACCTTCTGAGCCTAACGACGGAGGGCGGGAGGCAATCGGGGGGCTACTACTAGCCTAATAAAGCATAAGTTACAACAACGTTTGAGAAATAAACCTTAAGTTCATATTTAAGCGGCTGACACTAAGCAAAAAAAGCATAAGAACAAGCCCTAAGAGAAAGAAAAAACATAACTTGCCAACTTATGATTTTTCTGTTTCGGAGACTTGTGATTAATAAAAAATATACATGATAAAGCGACAACATTTCTGACAACTTGTGGGTTTTTTACTTAGTAATATACAAATATGGTTTTTCTTCTTCTGATATCAATGTTGGAGTCCAATTCGGGATAAAATATCAAAGACCATAAGTCGCCACTTAAGTCTTTTCTGCCTATGAATATGTTCTTATGGTGTTTCTGTTTCAAAACGGAAGTAATTTTGCTAAAAAAACATGGACTTATGCTTGTCTAAATCTGCATCTATAGGACATACAGAAATAGCTGTCAGATAGAAAAATTCTATTTTTTTCCCTGATTCCGAGGCTAGTAATAACTCAATTTAGCAAAAAATGTCACTTATGGTTTTTCTTCTTAAGACGGCAGAACACACAACCTTCACAATTAAGGTCCACAAGTGCAATGACCAGGTTGAGCCAGGGTGCCACTGCCCAGTCGTTGGTAAGGTCGAGAGTATAAAATACTTGGGAGTCATGATAGACCAGCGACTCACCTGGCATGTGCATACTGAGCTGATTGGGACTAGAACACGTAAACTTATGTACATCTTCAAAAACTTGAGGCATGCTGCCTCTAAACAACTACTGAAACAAGTTAACTTGTTTCTGGCGCAGTCGGTAATGGTGTACTGCATTACTGCTTGGGGAGGGACTACGAAGACCAAATGTCTAGAATTGGAACGGTGTCAGAGATCTCTGCTAAAAATCATGCATTTCAAATCACGTCGGTTTCCAACCAATGATTTATATGAAATCAGTGATGTGCTAACGGTGAGGAAACTCTACATACTTCATACGATACTAAAACGGCATAAATCAGTCACCTTTAAACCGAATTCCAATTCCACAAACAGACGTAGGACAGTAAAGACTATACCGATAACAGTGACAAAATCTGTATATTGCCAGACGACAGTTCGAAGCACAGTCAGCAAATTTGTATAATAAAGTTAACAGTAAAATTAATATAATTCCTTCCTCCTCTAGAGAATGTAAGAAAGGGTATATAATTGGCTCAAAACCTTAAGTTATGATGACCATACCCGGAATAACTGGGGGCAAGTTATAGGGATTTGATATCGATTAAAAAGATGTCGATATAATTATAATAAAAGATGTGCTTATTAAACATTCTCGATTACAGTACATTTACTTATGCCGAATAACATTTTGATGTTGTCATTCACAGTAACATCGATTTATTTTTAGTCGATAAAATATTTTGCTACATCACTTTCGTATAAATGCCCCGAGTTATCCCAGGTATGGTGATGATATAGGGTTGCTGTTGAAACCACAAAACATGCACATCATGCGTTCCGATTGTATTTCTTTCCCCCTCTCTTTCTCACTCACACACACACACACACACACACACACATACACAGAACTTTTTGTACTGTAGCTGTAAGAAATTAAATTACTTATGTTTTTGTAAATTGCACTGTTACCACTACTTTTATTAAATTACTCTACTATTATATAAATTATTATGTATATAAATCTACGACCTAATGATTTGTAACAAAAGTGGAAGAGCGGTGCTCTCTTAACACAAGTATCTTGCATACTTAAAAAGAGGCGCCAGCGCAGTTACGAGTAATGTAACTAAAAACTTTAAGATATCGAATAAACAATTTTTATTTTATTTTTTTATTTATTTCAGGATTAATTAATATCATGAAAACTAGATGTCATTTTATACTAAAGAAAAAAATACCAAGTGAAGTACACCAACACAAACCTAAAACTTTTGTGGCTAACCCCACCTCGGACGTTGAGGTATTTTGTCTTACGTATATATTATGAATAACATCGATTATTTGTTAAATCAAATTGTATCATGTAATAATTTAATTTATGCTATAAAAACTTATAACTGGGTTACATTACCTTGCTGTTTATCATTTCGAATAGTATTGACACTTGAATCAGCTGCTAATGCATTCCGATCGTCAACGGTCCATACTTGGCTAAGGCTTCTGGTGTGAACGAAGAAACTTCCAGCAGCAAAATGCAAGTTATGAACTGCATGAGTACGTAGAATATGAAGAGGTATTCGCTGAATGCTTTGGAGCATTTGTCCACGAATCTGTTGGTAAATAAATTATTTCAGAACGGTGAAAGTATTTTACAGTGTCCGTTGTCAGTTGCCCATTTACTGGAGATTGACGGCAGCAGCAACATCATTTATTATGTACACTGCTGCAATTACCAATATGTTTGTTTAGCGTTTGCGTCCACACGGATGGACAATACGAGATGCCTTTATTCAGCAGTGGACTAAGATTATGCTGATAATGATGATGGTTCGTTGACCAAGGTCTTCAGTGACGTTGAAAGATTTTTGATGATACTGAGCGTCAGGGCCCGACGGTTATCGTGGTTCCAGGGAATTCGTATGATTATCTCTGAAGGAGACTATACTTGTGACTTACGGACAGTCGTAACATAAAGACTCTATCCACCACTCGCCCCAAGCAGATTTTCAGGATATTCCTATATTCGTACAAGAAGTACACTTACTTTATGATGAAGTTGTGATATTCAATGTATTCCTTCAACAACTCTCGCACCCGAATATTCTCTTCAGTCGTGTATATGCCACTCGCATTGCTAGTTGTCGGCATGTTTGACAAACTATGCTTCAGAATCTTGAGATGCCCCCATATTTGGAACACTATCAAGCACAATAATAGGTCGAAGACGAACAGGCCGATTGTGGTGACGTATGATATGAAGATGTTAACAATGAATAATAACCAGTAACCTGTAGAAAAGAAACGAGTGAATTTGGATCACAGAGAAAAAAGCACTGCACAAAGCCTGGCCAAAGCACCACGTTAAAATGTGTACACTCAGAGATGGTAAGATGGTCTATTTATGAAGATGTGGTGCATTCACTATACCAGTAATTGGAGTTCGAGGCCAATGAAACTACGACAGATGCGTTATTGTCAAATCTGTCAAAGTCTCTTATGTCATTGTCAAATAAAGTTTTCAGGTTTCCACAACCTTTTTGTTATTTAATTTATTTGAAATAATTCCTAATAAAACATGATATACCTCCGTAATGTTTGTACGCCATTTTGTTTAATATGGCTGTCACAACTAGGATTTTCTTAAAAACACGTAAATACCTAAAAACTTTTCTTTTCTCTTAACTAACATAGAAATGACAAAATTTTCTTGTAAAGAACTTAAAATGATAAAAGCGAACGTTTCAAAGCCTATTTTAAAAAGAAGTTGAATTACCAGTGAACACAAACGACAGCGTGCCATATTTATTAAGACAGTAGGTATGGTTAAATTACTAAGCCCCCTGCCTTATTACGGGTTAAAATTACGGGAAAGAAATTTGGAAATGTATAATGAAAGCATTTTTGGTATTTTATTTGAGTCCTGGGTAAAAATCGAATACACTCCCATAAAAGCCTAAACATGGCTGAACCAAGTGGGTCACCTTGTTAACAACCTACGGAAGAAAACAAAACGGTCGATCTGTATGATAATTTAAATGGAGAACTATAGCACTGCCAAAGAAATTTGTAGGTCAAAGCAATTTTTCGAATACGAAATGTGAACATAAAGCACGCTACAATATATTATTCTGCAATTTTCTAAACGTATGCAGAAATAGGGTCTTAATTTATGTGTAGTTAAATTGCTGTACCAAATGTTATTAACACCTGAGGGGATACCAGCGCAATACCAACTTTGTTGCGGATAATTAAGTTTTTATTAAAATATCTCATATTTACGTGAAAATAAGTAAATAATATTGTTTCTTTAAATTAAAGAATTAAAATTACCAATAAATAAGATACCTCAACGTCTGTTTTTAGAAAATAAGGATTTACTATTGTAAGAACATTTCATTGTTGTGGCAATATTTTCGTAGATTCTTTGGCCTCGAACTCCAATTAGTGGTTTAATATACCGATCTAAGGTTTAAATTTACTGCTGTTAGATTAACAGCTGGTGTGAGAGCTCCGTAACCCCAATTATAATACATTAGTTATCTGGTACGTTTTGCGTGAATACAGTTATAAATCCTACTGTTTGAAAAAAAACGTGAAGAAACCGTTTGTTTACCTGTAACTTAAAAAAAGTAACAACATTACTAGTGTGTAGTAATTAAATCAAATCAATTTGATAGTCTAATCAAAATTCAAAATAACTTTAATGATGCTTTGATTGCCTTATCAAATTAAGGTAGGTGTAGTGTTGATAAAATGAGTGAAGTATTTTTCTGAGAGTGCCATCATAGTCTGCTAGTTTTTTTAGTTGGTCATAGATGGGCGAGCATCTTGATTAGTGAACAAGCTTCGACGAATGTCACCGATACCGAGCCAAGGAAGCTCGCAACTTATCTCAATGCTTTCAATAAGTCGTGCGTATGTTATCTACTTCACTCAAGCTCACAATTTACCTGTGGTAGTGGTATAAACCGCATCAGGTAGGTAAAAGTAGATGGAGTGCTCGAACGTGGCGTTCTCTGGTCGGTCGCCGAACATGCCCCGGCTGTAGTTGTTGTACCATGGCATGAACATGAACAGACTTATTCCCACCACCATCTGCCCTAGTACGTACAGTGTGAATGCTCCGGATATGACGTGTATCTGCGAGTGTATCTAGAAAGAAACGTTTTTAGTTCAATACAAAAAATATATATATACCTAAAACTTCATAGCCGCACACAAACAAGAATTTTACAGTTGCGTCATGGATGATAGAAAATTACGTACGTCATAACGTAACAATTACGACGATTATACATCTTGAATATATCGTCGCCTGGTGCCCACATCACAAGCCTTAATCGAGCTTACCGTGGGACTAGGTCGATTTATGTAAGATGTGCCAAGATATTTATTTATTTTATTTATTTATTAGGATGGATATAAGATGACAAGAGCATCAGGGCCATGGTCAGTGTAGAATTCGAAAATTATTCAAAAGCGGGATGAACTGATTAGTTAACGGGATCAAAATCCAAAGCCCATTTGTACCAATCAATGAATTCAATGAAACATAATTATGTACAAAATATCATTTGATTTTGAACCTTTGTCAGGCCCCTATTTCACCATAGTTACATGAGTGACGAACAACATCTTTAGTTAGTACCTTTCCAGCAAATGGAGACTTTAAATATTTTAAAATTATACAAATGAAAGTCAAGTATGAACTCCTTTATGATTAGGGCCTGCTCCCGGTTCTCTCAGTACCGGGAATTTCCCGGTACTCCCGGTACCGAGAGAACCGGTACTGAAAAAAATGTCCCGGTTCTTTCCCGGTACTATGTTAAATAAACAAGATGCGTGTTTTTTTAGAGCTGTGTTGTGTATTAACGAATACAGAGATTATGTTTTTAACTCTTATGTAGCTGTGATCGTGTAAAGCACACGAGTGCTTTTGTGTATATACATTTTTTTTATATTTAGTGTAAAACATTTATACATAATACAATTAATACATAAAATGGATAAACTCTATAGGTATATACCTCTGTAGTCCTATCCACAAAAAAAGCTCTATTTAAATTATGACATGTATGATGATGACAGATGTATGGACTAGAAACCTTCTATGCCTGTCCACAAAAAAAAACTATCTTTGAATTAGGACATTTTGATGTTGACTAATATATACCAATATTAATAATATCGATTGTTTATTTATAGGGGCAATATTATTTCTTGTTCAGATCAACAGATCAGCAAAGCAAACATGTTTTGCAAGAAATTAGTAACTCTGGCACATTTTATGGATTTAAATATTATTCTAAATGCAAATACGATCGTTTTGTTTTTTGAAACGTACAATTGTGCAGTGTAGTTACATTTCAGAATCTAAACTGCCACATTCCGTATTGCGTATCCTTTGTTTATAAATAATACATACACATTTATTTAATTCAAAACAGCCACATGTACAAATATGACACCTGTGATTGATAGACCCAAATATATTTTTAATTCAAAAAGTTGCATATCCAAATACTTACGGCAGTTTTTTTTTTGAAAAAAATCAATTTAATAGGATACAATTTTAAAATCTAAACCGCCACATTCCGTATTGTGACTCCTTTTTATATAAAGTAACACAATATTTACATATTTATTTTATTCAAAACGGCCACATATACAAATATGGCAGTTTTCCTTATAACATTTTTAGCATAATCACTTCTTTTTTGGATTTATGGCACTTTTTCCCAAAAATGTCATGCGTTTTGGTCAACGGTCGAGCCGCAACTGACTAAATAGTGGTTTAGCACTGAAGTTAGTAATGAAAGCGTGATAGTGCAAAAAGGGTACCTGCATAATTTTGATACTTTCTAACGACAAATCGACAGGTGTCTTAGTGCCACGTAAAATATTAGTGTTTTAATGTCGTTTTTGCAATAAAATATTTTTTCATGGTTTTTTACTTGTTTTCCACTTCTGTCTTTAACCCTTAGGTGCATATGGTATCACACATTTTAATTCTGAAATGACTTATGTAAACATACATAACATACATACATAATCAACCTATGATAGACCACTGCTGGACGTAGGCCTCTCCTATTAACTATGCGTATAGACGCATTAGGAGGTAAATGCCCATAATCGCCACGCTGGGCAAGCGGATTGGCGATCGCAGTAATGTGTCCACTATGATGACGCTGCTGCCCACCATCAATTCTTTTATCAAATAATGGTCAGTGACACTTCAATCCCTTAGTCGACTCTTACGACACCCGCAGGAGGAGTTGGGGTGGTGACAAATGTATTCTTACTGCCGTCACCACACGGCCAACATATGATATGTAAACAATCAATGCCAATTAGAACTCTGTTGCTCAGTGTGTCAGTCGCAATTGATTACTTATTTCGACATGTGTCATTTCGGTCGTATCATTTATGATACTGTATGCACCTAAGGGTTAATGGACGATATATAGTTTGTGAGTTTTGTGACATTTTCATAAAGGTACACCATTGTCACTTAAGCACAAGGACGCTCTAATTCGTATAAAAATACGAGCAAATTTCGTCCAATGGTAGTCAAAGACAAAATAAGGGGTATACAAAAACGTTCAAAAATATGTCCCAGTGCACTCTAATTCTGTGTAATAAGAACGTCGTAACATATTTATGAACGGATTCTTTCGATACTTATTTTTGCACTTGACTGTACGCGAATTTAAAAACGTCACATTTAATACTATAAGCGTTGCATTACGGTTTATTTATATTTCTTTGTTCAACAAACAATTTAGTAATAAAGTCAAGTCATACGCCGATGGTAGAACCGGACAGAACCGGGAGTCCCGGTACTGGTACCGCTCGGTACCGGGAAGTGAAAATCTCAGTACCGGCCCCGGTACTGCAGGCCCTATTTATGATCTCTTGATATTTGTCCGTCCGAGCCAATATTAGTCTTATCTGGAATCACAGATTATGTTATATTGATTTAAACTTTCACGATTATCACTCATATTTTAACGACAAACGGGTCTTAATCGCGTAAACTTACGTTTAATTATATCATGACGTTTGTCAGGTAGTTTGGCAGGAATTTAAGGCAGACTGCCTGCGACCACGGGTGTACGTCATGCCTGGAACGTCAGGATAAAATTAAACGTAAGTTTACGCGGTTAAAACTCGTTTGTCCTTAAAATCTGACAGATTACTTATGTTATCAAATCATCATATTAAATGATGTGAATGTAGCAACGAGTTTTAGGGTTGTAACAATGTTTTACAAGTATGTTATGATATAAGTAGTATTGTTTCCTTAAGGTAGAACGCTTTCCAAAAATACAAGAAGCAATCGCAGACGCTGGAGCACGTTTTCTGGTTACCCTGTATGGAGGCAACTACAAAAAGGATTTCTTAGAAGAGCTCAGATATCAGCGATTTGCAAAAGCATCTACAAAAAGTTAATTAAATCTTGCTACTTTACCACCAACAAAAGCCTTTGCATCATACCATGCTTTTAGGACTTACTATCAAGTCCAAACATGGTATGGAATTTAAAAATCCTGAGGAATGGGGCTGAAGGTGTGATTCGTACAATGGTCTAACTCCTATACAAACAAGTGGGAAAGCGGCACAAGAAGCACTTTTCAACATAATATCCTGTAACTGCAAAAAGGGATGCATTAAGGCATGTAGCTGCAGAAACACAGGGTTGACGTGCTCTATTGTGTGTGGTTTCTGTAGTGATCAGGCATGCGAAAATACATCACAAATTGAGATTGGGTTTGAGGAGAACGATTACCAAATTTCTATCAACAAGGAGACGTATAATACCCATGAGGAAAACATTTACCAACCTGGGACTTCAAAACAGGTTAAGCATAAATAGTTCAAAAAATTATAAATATTAGATGGGCATTTCTTCGAGCGTTTCAACCGCCGTGACTTCGGTGGCAGCCATATCACACGAATCATATGAGAGATGCAAGAACTTTTGGATATATTGGTAGACTAGACGTAGTTGACAACTACCAATATATCCAAAAAATGTATGAGATACCCAAGGAAATCGGGTAATAATGTTGCCACCGAAGTCACGGCGGTTGAAAAGCTCGGAGAAATGCCCAGATGTCATATACCAAAGAAAAACGACCAAGATCACCTAATGTCCGAGGTGGGGATCGAACCCACGTACTCAGCTTACGCGGCTGATGCCTGTACCCCTCGGCCACTCGGTCTTAGCAACCACCGGTCAAATTTCTCGGGTATATGCAATCCCTTACAAGGCTAGGCGCCTTTGACCATTCTCTAAGGGCAAGCAATCCACCTATTAGAATATTTTACAGTTTTCTAGAATAGCTAGTTAGTATTAGTAATAGTAGTTAGTTCAAAAATGTTTTTTTGTAAATATGTAATTTTCTTCGTCATGTATCTTTGTAACTATAAGAGCTACAGAATAGACATGTACACAACTTCGATTTGAAATTTTATTATCTTTCTATGTATCTCCCATAGACACTTTTGTCATAAATTCAAATGTTGACGTTATATAATACAAAAGATCAAATTTGGGCCCCTTTCACTCAAGATGGCGGCTAACGCTCCGACCCCCAAGGTCACAAATTTACATTTATCATAATTAGCATATACTTAAGCAATATAAATTAAAACATTTTACCCCCCACCTTTTGCACGGCAAAAATACCTGCTTATTGAGCTATGTCACAAATACACAAGTAGTAACATAATTAACAAGTTTCAATAATTTTAAATTGTAAATCTACAAACACATGATATTTTTTTATACATGGTGTTGTTTTATTTTTTTGGCTATGGTTATTGGACCTTCTTGGTCTGGCCAGAACTTCTGACACAAATATCATTTTTATAGAGCGTCAACGCCTATTGGCTATTACACACGAACTAATATTAATAATACGAATCTGTATGGTTCAATGTGTTAATAAATGATTTAAAAATATTGAACATTATGTAAGTCAACAGACAGCCGTAGAGAGACGCTAGTGATTGAATTAACCACTTTTTAGTGGAAAGCATTCCAACTTGTGTAACTTAAACAGAAAAACATGAAATCTATAAACTTACCAAATACATTGCTGCAAAGATCTGACATAAAATAATATGACCTGAGTCAAAAAATGACAGGTTTTCCAAGTTGAGCTTTAGGTAGCACATTCCCAAAATCGATGCAATGATGGCAAAGACTATAAGCATCATATTGTATCCAGATAGGATTGAATGTAGCCGCCGCTGTCCGAAATGGCGATGGGGCCAGCATCCTATAGTGCTCATCAGAAACCGGAGTTGACCGACGTACTTGCATTCGAGGGGCGAGTTATGGCTGTAAAATATCAAATATATACTTACTACAAAAGATAATATACTTATAGACAAAAGTTAAGAACATTAAAAAACCGGCCAAGTGCGAATCGGACACGCGCGCGAAGGGTTCCGTACCATTATCAATTTATTATTAAAAAAATACAGTTAAATCCACCTACCTCAAAAACTATAGGAGATAATTTAATGAAACCAAAAATCGTTGATAGAGTTTATTAATGTGCATAATATATATATTTTTGAATTTTATATCGCGTAAAAAATAGAGGGGGGGACACATTTTTCAGACTTTGAGAGCTGATATCTCGAAAAGGATTTGCTTAAATAAAAATAAGACCTTCATATCATTTTCAAAGACCTATCTATTAATACCTCACACGCTTACATACAAATAATTTTTTTTTCTATCCCTCTGTTACATGTTTGGAGGGCCCCCACCCCCAATGGTTTTTTTACAATTTAGTATCATAATCCTGTAGCGGTTCATACAACACATATCCTTACCAAATTTCGTTACTGTAGCATTTATAGTTTCCGAGTAAATCGGCTGTGACAGACGGACAGACGGACATGACGAATCTATAAGGGTTTGCCATTTTGGCTACGGAACCCTAGAAAACACTGATAACGTGTGGTCAAGATAGTGACATTTACAAGATTTGCTTTTTTTTAATATACGTAGAGTAATGTAAAAGGCACAAGTTTTTTTCTTTTAAAGAAAGAAACTAGAAAATTATAATATGTAACTACAAGATGTTGTCATGTATACATGGGTTCCAGCTACCCGGAAAATCTTTTTAGAATCTGCTTGAAACGAGCATGTTCTCAGTAGTTTCTATGAAAAAATGTGGCAGACACTAGAGTTATGGGGACGTGCATATAATACATCATTAGCTTAGCTTAGCTGGATATAGGCCTCTTATAGGAAATAATACCGCGTATATTAAATAGAATTAATATATTAGGAATAGCAAAAAGCACAACACATTCGGCAAAGCCGTAAAGGGAAAGACAGATGGCATAAAGATTTGACGCGTGACATAAGAGTCATATCAACCGGCCAGCTATGGTGCAAGGAGTATGTTTATACTCTTCCAACATCCTCCCTTAAACATAATCCCATCATCTTGGAACAGAAGGCCAGCTTCGGGAGTGCCGTAGCCTTTGTAAGTGCGTCAGCCACCATCAAATCTGTCTGAATGTAGCGGACGTCGATGACACCTTCATGGACTTTGTCACGCACAAAATGATGCCTCACATCGATGTGCTTGGTTCTCGAATGATAGCCATAAGTACCAGAAAGTTTGATACTGCTCTGATTGTCGCTGTAGATGATCAGGGCTTCATTCTTCATCTGCGGCCATAAACCCTCTTGGAACTGCTTCAGCCACAAAGCTTCCTGTACGCATGTCGACAATGACATATATTCGCTTTCTGTCGTTGAAAGCGCCACGGTAGGTTGCCGCTTGGAACACCAGCTGATCGCTCCTCCCTGAAACAAAAAAGTGTAACCGGTGCAGGACCGTCTATCATCAGCCGAGCTCGCCCAGTCGGCGTCACAGTAACCATATATCGTGGTTTTATCAGGACTCTTCTTGTAACATAGCCTGTAATCTTTTGTACCTTTCAGGTATCGCATCACTCGCTTTAGAGCGACCCAGTGTTGCATTTCTGGTTTGTTATTATATTTACTCAGCATATTAATAACAAAGCTAATATCTGGTCTCGTAACTTGCGCAATATATAGCAAACATCCTATTATTTCTTGATACGGGACATCACTTAACACTTTCTTTGTTTCATCACAACTCTCTGTGAACTTTGTGCCCATATCCATTGGAGTCCTAACAGGTTTGCAGTCCGATATTCCGTATTTATGTAAAACTTCCTGTATGTACTTTTCTTGGTCAAGATATATTACGCCATTCTTCCTATCTCTTTCTACATGTATCCCGAGACAGTAGCATACATCGCCAAGATCTTTCATCTTAAAATGCTTGTTAAGCTGTTCTTTGATGAAGCTTTTCGAAGTCTGGTTATTCGTGAAGATCAACAAGTCGTCAACGTAAATTGCTACAAATAGCATGTTGTCTTCGTTTTCAACCTTGTGATAAATACAGGGATCAAGTTTTGACTGCTGCAGACCCATAGATTTCAATGAAGAATCAAGCTTCTTATTCCACTGTCTGCTTGCCTGTTTTAATCCATACAGTGATTTCTTCAATAGGCATACTTGGTCACCTTTCTCATACATCGCAGGTTGAACCATGTATATCTCCTTATCTATGTCACCCTGAAGGAAAGCTGACACAGCGTCCATCTGACATATGTCCAAATCATGTTTTGCCGCCAAGGCAAATAAGTACCGCAAAGATGCAAGTCTGACAACTGGTGAATAAACTTCGTTGTAATTGATACCTTTTTTCTGCGAGCATCCTTTTATTACCAGTCGTGCCTTGTACTTTACAACGTCACCTTTTTCATTCGTCTTTGTCTTAAAAACCCACTTGCAAGGTAGAGCTCGCCTGTTCGGAGGTAGAGTCGTAACTTCCCAGGTTTTGTTGGACATTAAGGACTCGTACTCTTCGTCCATAGCTCTCTTCCAGTTCTGCGAGTTATCACTGGACAAAGCCTCGTCCACAGTTTTCGTATCGGTGATCTTGGTGACAGACATATGACACATACAGTTATTACCTTTGCAATCCGATCTTAACGTGATAGTGCGTTCAACTTTCTCATCGCTATCATAATCGTCGCTTGAGCCAGGTATGTACGTCTCATCACTCGCTCTGTTGACGCAGCTGTCAAATGAAGTGTCAGGTGATAAAGTACTATCTTGCGTCTCATCTAGTGGTATATCATCGCTATCCTGTACCTCATTCGGTGGTGTCGCAGTGTCCTCCCTATCGCCGGTGCTTCCATCTGTATCTGTACTAACGGCGCTTGTAAGTACAGGCATGGTGGTAGTCCTTGACACTGGTTCAGGGTCCGGTGTGATTTTATTAGCACTCGTGCCTTTCTCGATAAATATCACATCCCTGCTGACCACTACTTGTTTCGTCTTTGAGTCGTACAATCTGTAGGCTTTGGTATTTTCACAGTAGCCGATAAATACTAGCTCGCGTGATTTTGTATCCCATTTCTGGCGCTTTGGCTTTGGAACATGGACCATGGCTTTCGAGCCGAAGATCTTTAAATGTGAAATGTTTGGTTTCTTACCCGTCCACATTTCTAACGGTGTTACCTCAGCTAAAACCCGTGATGGTGATCTATTAATGATGTAGGCCGTTGCGGATACTGCCTCCGCCCAGAATACTTTCTGCATGTTTGCTTCGAATAGCATGCATCTTGCGCGTTCGGCCAGGCTGCGATTCATGCGTTCTGCAAGTCCGTTTTGTTGACTGGTGTACGGTGCGCTGGTCTGGTGCTTGATGCCGCATGCCGCTAGAAAGTCAGAAAAAACTTTATTGCAGTATTCGGTTCCGCAGTCACAACGAAAGATTTTTATTTTCTTATCCAATTCATTTTCAACCTCATTTTTGAATTTTTCAAACACTGACTTTATATCCAACTTGTTCTTTAAAAAGTACACGTAAACTTTCCGCGAGTAATCGTCTATGAAGGTTATGAAGTACTTCGCTCCGCCCATAGATGGCGTCTCCATCGGACCACATAGATCGGAATGTATTATTTCCAATAATTGACTCGCTCGTGAACCGGAGTTAGAAAACGGAAGTCTAGATTGTTTGCCTTTGCAACACGAGATGCACGGAGAAGGTTCATCTTTAGTAGCGGTAATTTGTATACCCTCAGCGCAAGATTCCAACCTCTTTACATTTGCCAAGTTCAAATGTGACATTCGCTTATGCCAAGTCATAATATCAGCCCTACTCTCATTTGAGATAACCGCGTAAGCATTGCCAGTCTTAACAGTGTTCAGCTTGTAAATGTCGTCAACTAAACTCCCGGTCGCAACAACGCTATTGTTTGAGTTGTACACCTCACAGCCAGTAGCAGTAAATAAAACTTTGCAACCATTTTTAGCAAGTTGACTAACCGACAACAAGTTCGCGCTTAGCTCAGGAATATAAAGTACGTTTCTCACCTGGATCTGATGCTCATCTTTTTCTACAACGGTATGGATGTTAACTTTACCCATATTTTGTACGGACATATTTTCCTTGTTGGCCACCATTATTCGCTGAATCGGAGGGGACTCAACCTCGTACATCCAGTCTGAGCGTCTTGACAAGTGCCTGCTGCACCCCGAATCCACGTACCAGTCATCTGTTTCCATTGAGCTGAAAGCTGAAAAAACTGCTGAAAATCCACTGTCGTTAGTTTGGTTATTACTAGACTTTTTAACCGGGCACTGATTCTTGAAATGGCCATATTTGTTGCATGTAAAACATCTTGGACCTTTTCCTTTTCCTTTAACATTGTTACTTGCTGTATTTTTGCTTTTAGTGTAGAATGCCGAAGACTCGGAAACCTTCACTTACTGTAAAAGTTTTGTCTTGATAAAGTCCGATGAGATCTTAATGCCGGAACTTTCCAGACCCATGATCATTGGTTTATAGTTGTCCGGTAAACCCGCCAGCATGAGCGTTCCAAGCCATTCATCTCCGACTTCGAAGCCAATATTCCGCAACTTGTATGCAGTCGTCATAATCTTATTAACGTATTCTTCAATACTGGAACAATTATCTAGTGTTGTGTTGATTAGGTCTCTGAGTAAACCCACTCTGCGTGATAGCCCGGAGTCCTCGAAAGCGTTCTGAAGGTTCGTCCATACTTCTTTCGATGTTTGAGCATTTTCGATATGGACGTAATTTATAGGTTCGACCAACAAAATAATTTTCGACTTAGCTCTAACGTCTTTCTTGGTGTCCACATTAGTTCCCGGATCAACACATTGCCATAGATCTTCGTGTTCGAGATAAGATTTGACTGCAAACTTCCACGTCGAATAATTTTCCCGACCGGCAAATTTTTCAATTTCAAATTTTGACGTACCTAGCCATTTTCGAGAACGGATTATTTTACGTTTTGCGCGAATTGACTTATCTAACACTGCAATCCTATTTTACGGTATATGGGACGGCCCATAACCTATAGGAAATAATACCGCGTATATTAAATAGAATTAATGTATTAGGAATAGCAAAAAGCACAACACATTCGGCAAAGCCGTAAAGGGAAAGACAGATGGCATAAAGATTTGACGCGTGATATAAGAGTCATATCAACCGGCCAGCTATGGTGCAAGGAGTATGTTTATACTCTTCCAACACCTCTCCTATTTATATGCATTAGGAGGTTAAAGCCCATAATCGCCATGTTGAGCAAGTGGATTTTTGATCGCAATAATAAAAGAGGTGCATTTTCTTGAACCTTAAGACGACGGCTATCAGGGAAAAATATAATATTCGTACCTTCAAAAAACTTGAAATACTCTGCCTATGATCTTCTATCAACGTGAGTTACACTTCAATCTCTTAGTCGACTCTTACGACACCCACGGGAAGAGTTGGGGTGGAGACAAATGAATTCTTACTGCCGTCACCACTCGGCACATATTACAGGTCTGCATTCAATTATTACAAAGTACACTGAAAAAAAATACCAATTTTGACTTAGGTTGGCTATATTACGAGGAAACTTTGATATATGTAACAAATCCTTGCTATCAAATTTACAAAACTAAAAAGGTTGAAGTCGATACCAGAGTTCTGGTTAAATCAACAAAGAACATTGTACTTTATACCAAACAACTGGTGTAACCAACAAACAACTGGTGTAATCAACCAAATTAATGTATTAGAATGCCAACATAAAAAATTTCGTAAAACAAAAAAAATCGTGATATCCAACCTTAATTTCCGGGCAACGCAAGATCTGATAAATCCAACTTTTTTCAGTGTATGACCAACTGATTCTATACGTCTTTTATCTACTAAGTACCCGTATAATTGTTATTTATATTCTAAAAATACTTATAACATACCCAATGTAGCGAAGGAATGTGTGTCTCAAGGCTTCTTGCGTTCACATAATTGTGTTAAGACGCCTTCCATTTCAAGCCAGGCGATTAAGAAGCGAATAAAGCAGCGCTCCTTTATTCGCTGCGTGGTTACGGCAGTAGGAATATGTACATTAAGGTGCATGCAGACCAAAAGAGCATTCGCTGTTCTATCCCCCACTCTACGAAATCAACGAATCACGTTTCGTGTAACGATCGAATTTCGTAGAGTAAGGGGATATAAAAGCGAATGCTGTTTTGGTCTGCATGCACCTTTAGTCGCCGCAAATCTTCCTAAGGTCGTAAGTGTCACCATTCAGTTAATAAAGATTAGTGATGGAACAGCTTTGCCATCAGTGGACACACTTACTACTAGGGTGGGTCACTGATGTATAAAGAAAAAAAAGTATTTGTTTTTTACTGGGCACAGTTGTAAATAGTTCAGTTATTAAGTCGATAAAGAGTGTGCAAAATGATTTGGCCATCGGAATTAAGTTTCTGCTTCCGGATCTATTTGAAAGATTTCATAAAAACTTCAGTACATTTTGTAATGACCGCAGTTGATATCTATGTTTTTACTTTTTGTTGCAACATGAGCTATGTTTGAGTATTGTGTTTACCTGGGGATAGCTTTTCTAAAGTTACGGTGCCAAAAGATACAAAAAAACTTTTTTTTTTTGAAGCCCCATACATTTTGGGAAAATTTCAACTCAAATCCGGAGGCAGCAAAACTTAAATTAAAAATATTTTAAAACTAACAGTGATAATCAAACATGAAATGGCACCGTTTTGTAACAGTGCCCTCCAAAAACTCGATTTTTTTGAAAAATATCCGCACCTTATTTACAAGTTTTACAACTGCTATCACCAAGCTGGTTGCCCAGTATGGCGCTCATGACCATTACATCCTAAAATGTCCACATACACAGGTACATAATAGGATAGGCCTATCTCCAGCAGCGGACTATACTCTGTTTGGTTTAATTTTTAAAAAAAGGTAAACAATCTTGCAGTATCTTTTTATTGAAATATACATATAAAAATCCAAACTAGGTCATGAATCAAAAACAATGTAAATCACTGCATTTCTTTGTTATATTATGTACATTTGCTAAAACATATTTCCTACTCGTAGTTTTTAATAAAAAGATAAGACTGCAAGATTGTTTACCCTTTTTTAAACACTAAACCAAACAGAGTATAATATAGGCTGATAGGTATGTGTGTGTTCCTTCGGTTATAATAACGTTGTCGCCAAGAAATGTAAATTCATGAATCTTTTTCACTGATTAACTTACTAGGTAGTTTGACACACCGAAAGATCAGCACTGGTTTTTATGGCATTTCACGAGCATGTCGCTTACGTGACGCTTATTTATACTATCTATGGCAGCTACGTTAAATAAATACCGTATTTATTTATTTATTTAGAGTAATAAAATATATTTGTACCTTAACCAAAGTGGCACAAACACAGAAAAACAAAGAAGATATGAGGATGTAAAACTATACAATATAAAAAAACACTATTCAATACTACTCACAGGCATCTCACTCTCAATCACTTTCTTGCACATCAATCGTCCAATCGTGCTGACGAACAAATCGCAGTCAGGACTGTGTACTAGAGCTATGTATGGACTATGTACTACGCGTACGTACTAGAGCTGCGTTTTGTTGGAACCCCTTTTTCCATTTTCATTCCCAAGCACCATTTTTTTTTTTTATGCTATAGGTGGCAAACGAACAGACGAATCGCCTGATGGAAAGCGATTAACGTCGCCCATGGACACCCGCAACACCAGAGGCGTCGCAAATGCGTTGCCGGCCTTTAAGGTGGGAGTACGCTCTTTTCTTGAAGGTTTGAAGGTCGCCCCTTTTAACTTAGAGCCTTTTTTTCTCCAAAATCTCAGTTTTATAGAAAAAAAACGTCAATTTCAACGCTTTTGTCTAAAAGTACTGAATGGTGAACTTTGGAACCTGAGAACATTTTTGTGGCTGTTCGGAATGTTTTCTCTCCTCGTTAGCCACAATCGCTAATTTTCAAACACGACGAGTATGTTTTATCACATACAGATTTCTCGTTTTAAAAAATAAGGCGTCACTGCAGCCGAGTATTTTATTCACACTTTATTTACAATACGTTTTTTTCTTAGACACTTACACTGAAAAAAATATTTACCAAAGTAACTTAGTTTGGCTATATTACGAGGAAACTTTGATTTCTACGAATGAACTTTTGACAGTTATAGATTAAACCTTATTATTATTATGAGGGTAGCCGTAACCGTTTTTCCGATAGTCTTAATGTCATATACACGGTGCTCGCGAGTATTGCGAAAGATTTTAACCATGCATTCTAGACATCAAAATAAACAAAAAATGTTATGAGACCCTAGGTCAAATTCCACAAAAAAAAAATTTTTTTTTGGACTTTTTAAATACTTTTTAACATTTCCAATATTTTTATTGTAACAACAATTTGTTAAGATTTTTTTAGGGACAGGTTTTTTCGTCAAGTCTATTCTTATTTTTTGATTGTCAGGCAAAAGGTGTGGTAATAGTAGAACACATTGTGGTAGCATTGTAATCAAAAATAAGTTTTATGACAAGTAACGTCGAGAAACTTATTTCGAAAAAAATTGGTTGCCTGTAAAGTCGGTATACGGGCGAAAGTTTTACGTGACAACGCTCTTAGGCGGGCTAACCATGCCCGAGTGGAAGGGACGCGTGCCTCTCACTCGCTCTCATTGTGAGCGCATATCGTGAGCGGAGCGTAACGCAGTTTCTTGAAGTGTCACCCGGCAAACCAATTTATAAGACGTTGTCACGTCAAAAGGTTAATTATCTTTGGAACCATGCCAAATCCTGGAAAATTTACATAACATTAAATACTCTAAACATGTTCAGGAATTCAGCATTAAAATCTTTCGAAATGCTCACGAGCACCGTGTATATATTCTCAAAACGCGATTAGAACGGGATTTGAAAGTACTGTTGACACAAAAGTGTATAAGTAAATCTGGGATATACAGGGTGTGGCCTGTAATAGGAGCAAAAAATGAAACGGTACACTAATAACCCAATAAATAGTCATAATTTAATAGTTAAAACTTAAAAAAAAAAAAATTTTTTGCAAAAAAAAAAAAAAAAACATTTTTTTTATGTAGTTTTACTGCAGTCGACTTATACCAAAAAAGTTAAATCGGTGTAACACAAAAAAAAAAATTTTTTTTGCTAAACCAGTTAAGAAACCATGAGTTCAAAAAAAATTTTTAGCTCATTTAGTTTTATGTCCACTGAACTACCAATATGTTTAATCATTAATAAGGTACAATGTTGTGATACCTAGATACATCACTCATAGGTCGTAACTTTAACATACTGTTTCTCCTTAATGGATAACTTTAAAACACTGGGACCTTTTGCGAATAACTAGAGGCAGTCAGAGGAGTCTTCCATTTGATTTATTGCTCCTGTTACAGGCCACACCCGGTATTCTTAGTTAAAATGCAGACTGACAGACAATAGATAAATTAATCAATCGCTACATCTATAAACAACTCTTTTTTTGGTAAAGGTTGTGTCAATTGTTGTGTCAACAGTACTTTCTGATTCCGGTTTGGTAAAAATTATAAGGCTCATTTCAAAACTGTCAAAAGTTAATTCTTAGAAATCTGCAACTATTATGAAATCGCTTCACTAGTGGAGGAAGCTCTTTAGCTTGATTATGTAATTGGATAATTTTTGCATAAATAATAACTAGGGTTGCTGATCGCGGATTTTAATATCATTCCCGGGAAAAACATTATTGGAGTCGAGGTAAATAAAATATCACGTAGGTACCGTAAAATGAAACAAGTTGAATAGAATTTAAATATAAAACCTCCATAATAATAGTACAGTCAGCTGCAGAGACTGTACATTGTGCATCAAGGGAGGTAAGTGCGGAATTACTAACGAGATTGTTGGAAGGCCGTAGGCGGAGGGCTTTTAATTACTCGAGTGAGTATTCCGCTTACCGACCATGATGCATACAACGTGTTTCATCACACTTGCTGACAAAAACAAGTTTTAAGACAAAATTCTATCAAATGACGTAATGACATTTACATTGCTCCCTAGGGAATTTCACTTTTCAATTACTCCCGCTACGCATGCAAGCAATGGCGCGCTTAGACACCAAGTGTGGTGAAAAATATTTTTACATAATTATACACTATATTTATACACAAAAAGTGTTCCAGCTGTTTGATTTTTTATATTATCTGTCGTTACATTTTAAAATGTAGACGATGTTTCCGATATCCCTTTTCCCCCGAGCTTAAGGCACTTTGGGGTGAGAAGGAATCTGGTACATAGTAAGATTTGACAACGCTCGGATACTAAAATATGTTAAGTTGCCTAAAGTTATTTTGTCACAAAATAACACTGATTTCTCGGTGTATTGGCAATTATTTAATGCCATGTAAATATTTTGTGTGTGTTGCCAGTGATGACACGGTACAGCTATGCTATTCTCTTATTCACACATTCGACGCTGCGTTCGTCAACGAGCTCGACGACGAGACAGCCTTCACTTCGACGTCGAGCGCAGCGCTGCGAAAAACGGTATTCACTAACGTAGAACAGCTCGTCGTCGAACTATAGGCGGTAACTTTCGACGCAGTGTAGTTCCAGCTCACGCCGCATTCGCTGCCGAGCGCTGGTGTCGTTTAAAGTGCATTAGTGAATACCATTTTTAGGCTCGACGCTGCCGCAGCATAGATACAGCGCTGATAGCAAGGCGGTTTCCTTAGTGAATAACACCGCAGAAACGTGATCGTTTACAATGGGCCTCATAAGAAGGCTCAAAGTCACCCAATGGGCAATGGAGAGGGCTATGCAAGGAGTATCTGCGAGATCGTTCGGATACTGAAGATTAAACCCATGGAGCCTGGATGTTGACCTTGAGTTCGATGGTATAACTTTATATGAATTTATATGTTTTTTAACAAAAAGGCACACTTCATAGATGTACAACGTGGGTAAAGGCAGAATTTTTAACTTTTTAAATAGTGGCCGACAAGAGTCAATCGTCCCTGCTCCACACATAGCTCTCACACATTTTTTTTGCAACAATAATAACCGGTTTACGTATGTGGAGTTACCCCACAAGACAAGACCACACCGGAGGTTTGACATTGATGTAGCCGTGGAAGGCCAATAAGGCAGTTTTTTGTGGCGACATCTGTGTTAGCCTGCGCAGAGCAAAGATAAATCTGTTGAGTTTATTAATTAAGTGTTCAACATGAAAATGCCAATTCAAACACCGAGAAATCGTATGGATTGAACATTTTCTATACATTCTTGATTAAATTCAATTTGTAAACCTACGGGTTTGCTTTGTGGTGCAAAGAATTCCATACATTTGGTATGTTTGCTTTTAATTCATTTATTTGCAACCACTTATTGATATCATTGAAAACCGAATTTGCTTCAGTTAGGTATCTTAAAGGATTTTGGCCTGGAATGATGATGAAGTGTATAATCAAGACCAAGTGTGGGTAGTTCCCAAAAGCCTAACCCAAACTTCGATAGTTATGAAAATATGGTAGGTACCTGGCTTCTTTATTGGAATCGCCATCGTCACAAAAATGATTTTTAATTCAAATAAGCTATATTCATCTAAATATATTCATTTAATTTAATTTCACTTATTAAACTATTAATTATCAACAACTGCAACCGAAATCTCACGAATCATGAAGGTCGTTTCAATTCAGGTGTAAAACTAAAATAGAATTGTTATTTTTAGACCAGATGGTGCCTATTTTTGGCTCTAGTGCGAGAAGTATGTAATTTTACGTCAGGTCCAAAACTTCGGAGGGCCATCTGCACTAAAAAACGTCGTACGAGACAGGTGTATAAACGAAATTCGTAACTATTGTCGATTTAAAACAGTCCCTATCGGTCGTGTTTTAAAATATCGCCACTCGTTTCGAATTTCTTGTTTTTCGCACTTGTGTCGTAATGTACTATTTTAAGTTTTAAATGAAACCTTTGCGCATGTTACTTCCGGGATTTTCTTAGTCGATCCCGGGATTTTTCCTTAACCCCTAGCCAGAACACGCAATTTTGTTGGAGATTAAGAGGAGAGAATTTTGACCAGTAGTACACAATCAAAGGTTAATAAAAAAAAATCCCGGAAATATTTATCGATCTTGAAATCAGACTCTAAGTAATAACAACTTAATTGAAAAAGAATTAGAACAAGTGTACCGGAGCTCAGTGCAATTCCATGATTGGAAATCAATAAATAACACATTATTGTGACGGCTGGGAAACGACAAATTGTAAAGGAGCATGATAGCGTGACGTAACGATTATCTCGATATAGTACATTACATCAGAGGCCGGGAAAATGAGGATTTCCTTCCAATTTGGTATAACGGATAACGAGGCCGGGAATCCGTTTTCACGCTGAGGCATGTATATCGGCAGTGCTTTTCTCGAACATACAAAGTACTAAAAAAAATTACAATGTTGTTGAAATCAAAAAAAAATTTACTTTGCAAAGTAAGTTGAAGGTGATGCGTTTGGGCCCTCGGGATGAAGCTCCGGGCCTTCGGCCCTCCGCGAGGTCGGCCTTCGGCCTCCCACCCTGAAGATCGCCCTTCGGGCTCGCTTAACATGGATTTATATTGGTTCTAGTAATGGTCCGGCCCTCCCTCAGCGTACTTTGAAAATTACGATATTATGAAATTTCATTTCCATCCCAGTTACTGCGCCCTAAAAGCGATACTTCCGAGTCTATTTTAAGGAACGTAAAGACAATATTTCTGATATAAGTTGAAGGCACGAAGACCTAAGGGCCCTTTTCCACCCATGCACGAAGCCGTTAGCTTAGCGAGGGACAGAAGTCGATGAAAGAACCTGGTCTTCATCAGAAGGACATGATGTCACTATTTGCAGCATTTACAGGACGATTGGTGACGGTGTTAAGGTATTTACGTTGCAAAATTACTATATTGATCAAATTAAAAAAGGGTCAACTCGATACACATTATTTTGCTATTTCAAATCTAGCGGTAAAACGCACGGCTGCTACGCAGCGGTCGTGAGTTCGATCCCCGGCTCGTACCAATGAATTTATTAAAAACTTATGTACGAAATATTATTTAATATTCACAAGTGCTTTACGGTGAAGGAAAAAATTGTGAGGAAACCTGCATACACCTGCGAAGAAATTCAAGGGTGTATGTGAAGTCCCCAACAAGTACCGGGCCAGCGTTGGGACTACGCAAAAGAGGCACGTGTGACGTCGATTTGCGGAAAAAAATGGCCAGAAAAACAATAACAACAACACTACCTACCTTCATTGAAAAAAATACAATATTTCCACACTCAGTCGAATTAATGAATCTCGGATTAATCTTTATATATCTTTTAATAACTGTCAGCCTCCGTAGCCTAGTTGGTAGTGACCCTGCCTACGAAGCTGGAGGTTCCGGGTTCGAATCCCGGCGAGGGCATTATTTGTGTATTTGTTTATCACAAATATTTGTTCCTTGGTAATGGCTGTCTATGTTTTAAGGACTGATTCAATCCTCAGTTAACAGTATGTGTCAAATAAATGTTAGCCCTGTCCTTTTTTGACTGATGATTTTAGAAAAGGATGGTGATCATTTTACCTAATGGATAGGTTTATTTGACGATTGAAAAATCAGCCCTTAGTGTCTATTTGTATCTGTCTATTATATATATCGTCGCCTGGTACAGTCGAAGACAAAATAAGGGGTATACAAAAACGTTCAAAAATATGTCCCAGTGCACTCTAATTCTGTGTAATAAGAACGTCGTAACATATTTATGAACGGATTCTTTTGATACTTATTTTTGCACTTGACTGTACCCACACCACAAGCCTTAATTGAGCTTACTGTGGGACTGGGTCGATTTGTGTAAGGATGTCCAAAAATATTTATTTATTTATTATTATTTATTAACTGTTGCATAAACAAACTCGAGAGAATTATTTTTTGTCCATTTGGCAAATGAATAATTCAGCAAAAAGTAAATGTTGTAATAAAAAAAAACTACCGACAATTTGTTACTGCATACATTTTTACCTGGTGAAGGTCGCGGGAGTCCGCTGGATGCGGGTGGCGCAGGACCGGTCATTGTGGCAATCTTTGGGGGAGGCCTATGTTCAGCAGTGGACGTCTTTCGGCTGATGTGATGATGATGATGATGATACATTTTTAATAGGTATGTAATAAATTGAAAGTGAATATTCGTAAAATATGTACCAATTTGTTAAATGATACAATGTCCATAATAATAATACAGGGTGCTCGCGATCATCCAAAAATGTTTAACTATGCATTCTAGACATCAAAATAAACAAAAATTATGAGACCTAATGTCAAATACCAACACAAAAAAATCTCTTTTTTTTGACTTTTTGAATACTTTTCAAAATTTCCAGTACTTTTTATCATAACAACAATTTGTTAAAATCCTTTATTTTAATTATTTTTTTAGGGACAGGTTATTTCGTTAAGTCTATTCTTATTTAATATTAAAACACATTTTGGAAACATTGTAATAAAAAAGAAGTTGTATGACTAGTTACGTCGAAAAAGTCATTTCGAAAAAAGGTTGATTATCTCTTAAACCAATCCGAATCCGAGAAGTTTTATAACAAGTTTCTAAATATACTCAGGAATTTAGCTTTAAAATCTTTTGGAATGCTTGCGAGCACCCTGTATAATATATGTATATTTTATTATTATGGAAATGTAAGTAATTTCTTCATAAGACATTTCGTCGCTATTCCTAAAAAAGTCGTTATGTGTTTTATTGCTACTTTACAGGAGACACAGAAAACTGTTTATTTTGAATCTTGTTCACCTAAAGTAGGCCAATGTTTTATTTTGATAAATATGTTGAGTTTAACGTACATTAATGTCTATTCTTAAAATAACTCTCAATTTTTTAACGAGAAAAATAAATGTTACTAATAAATAATACGTCACATAACCATTTTTGTTTCAGTTGTCCAAAGCCTATTGTAACTTGGTTAAAATAACTAATTACGAAATGTGACAGCTTGATTATATTTGTCACAATTATTTTAAGAAAGATAATATGGTTCTTCAATAATACAAATAAAAACATGTTTCAGTAATAAAATAATAATCGTACAAAAATTTCCATTATAAAAAATCAAAATGACCATGAGGTCATGTCATTTTTGCACTTAAGAGAATTCAATAGATATATAAATGGATATCACATAGCTAAAATTCATAAATCTATGAACTATTAAAGATAACCTCACTGCTGTTTTTGGAGTATATAGTTATTAACATAAGTTTCAAAATGGAGTTAAAATATAAAAAAACAATCACATAGCGACTTTTGTACATACACATTGCGATTTATTCATCATATCGGTTCACAAGAATAAGTTAGGGTCCTGCACTAGGCAAAGCCTGTACTGCAGGTAATCTAAAGTCGGGATATATGACATACATCATACATCATCAGCCTATGATACTCCACTGCTGGACGTAGGCCTCTCCTATTAACTATGCGTATAGACGCATTAGAAGGTAAATGCCCATAATCGCCACACTGGGCAAGCGGATTAGCGATCGAGTAATGCGTCCACTATGATGACGCTGCTGCCCATCATCAATCTTTTATCAAATAATGGTCAGTAACGATTCAATCCCTTAGTCGACTTTTACGACACCCGCAGGAAGAGTTGGGGTGGTGACAAATGTATTCTTACTGCCGTCACCACACGGCTTTACGCGCCACACGGTTGAGATAACATGCTTAAAATAACCTTTTTGATCGCTTTTTGAAAAACGATATTTAGCTAATCATTGGGCATTAGTGAACCAAAATGATAAGACAAGTCTAAACTACGATGACACACGATCCGGTAAAATCCCGAGCTCCTATTCAAAAACACACAGCAATGTCACAAAAAATGTCAAACAGAACTAGACTAGGTACCTATTTGCTCATGACTCATTTCCTGTAGGAATGCGGTAAAGTCCCGGCTCTCACATTATAAAAGCATGAAGCAAAATGATCCTGGTTTAGTACGTGGCCAAAATGGGAGTGACTGTAGTTGTTTTTGTCGCTTTTTTGAGTGTAGTGAAAGCCGGTGTTGTGATAAATGTGTTTGAAGAAGGTATGTTTTTTTATTATGCTTTTCGAAGGCCTAATACAGTAATAGGTAGGGGTCGGAACAATAGGTGTAAAACTTTAAAATTTTTGAAGATATTGAGTTATATACACCGTTAGAATCGGCAATTTTTTCTGCGTCGAATGAGCCAGGTTTCGTTTTGGCCTGCTAATTAATTTTAATGACTTTTTTTATGGATATTTTATGGATGTATCGAGTCCACTTGACAAGTTTTCTTAAAGTTTTGCGCCCATAGTTCCGACCCCTAGTAATAGGTCATCGGTAATGACAGCCGGAGAAGCTGGAAGTCTCGGGTTCGAATCATGGCGAGGGTGTCATGTTTTTGTGTGCATTATGTATTTCGAGGGTTGCCTGGTGAAACCCTATAAGTACGTGACACCTAGTTTCGAGAAAAATGATGTTAAAGGTTTATTGTCATCGGACACTTATTTTGATAAATAGATTCGTAGTTTTATGAGTGGTTTGTGAAAAGCAATTTCATTCAGTTTAAGTTTATCTATGTTTTAGTTATGTAACTCATCTAGTTTTCCTGTAAGATAACATTTTTTACCAAGGGGTATCGACTTATTGGGTTTACGCATAAATAAAAAAACCATATTTGTTACTAAGAGGGTATTATTACCAAATAAAACCTTAAAAAATAGACGAATCTAAAAGTAATAACGGTATTATTCTACATCTGAAAAAGTAAGTGCTATGCCAACAAACGTTTTTAGGCTTCTTATCCATCCATGATACTCTTCAGGTATAATTCAGTATGTTTCAGCGGGGCAAAGTGCTTCTATGAACGGTTTGTCTGTGACTGGACCTGGTGTTTCAACGGCGGATAAAAAAATATAAGCTGAAAGGCAATGAGGATGGTGGGTTTCCATGGTTCTGAGGATCCGCACATTGTTTTGCGTTGCCTATTGTGTTTGTGGTACTCATGCTTTGGTTGGGAGAATCAGTTTCAGAAAAGGACTCCTCCGATCTTGATGAATCGCAAATTGATATTGCCACCCAAATGCGCTATATTCTCAACGACAGTAATGGCATGTCGGACTCAAGTGAGTCTTTTGTGGATTGTTGAAAAAAAAACTGTTGTTGGAATCGATCTGTAACTTGATTTATTGTGCTTGCATTTTTTCCGGATGATGAAGCTGACATATTTGGCCGTGACTGTTCGGCTGAGGATCCTGCATGTGTGCCGCATCCTGGGGACTTTCGCAGTTTTGATGAGTCGCGGATTGATATCGCCGCCCAGATGCGCAGTAGTGGTGGTAAGGGGACTCAAGTGGGTCTTTTACAGATTGCTTGAAAGTGGTGTTATTGGGATGAAGTTGCTTATACAGGTAATTTATTCTGCTTTCGTTTTTTTCAGATGATTGAACTGAGGATCCTACTTGCGACTGTTTTGCCAAAACAAATGGATTTTGACTTGGATTTTGCTACTGAGGGTTCAAATGTTTCATCCAAATAGGAAGATTTTTTTATGGAGCTGATTGATGAAGTTTTGGATCGAGTTTGGATTGCTGTGGAGGATGACTATTCAGCGGGAGCTCCTAGTGTTCCTGATACAGATTCGGAGAGCGTTGCACCTCGGCGAGATGATTCTGGCCGTGACATTGTTGTTCCTGAGGGTCCCGGTCCAGGGAAGCATCGGGAGCGTTCCTTGACGATGCTTGACGGTGTTGGTCTTTCTGGTCAAGGTGAATGTATGGAGGGAGCTTCTTCTTGCGTTTCGGATTCCGAAGACGATACATTGAGGGTATTGGAGCCGACTGACTCTGGCCACAGTGACGGCATGATCCGTGAGCGTTCCGGTGCTTGTTCGCAGGTGGAAGGCGCTGTTGACTTGATTTTGGACAGTGTTTTGGATAGGGTTTGGGATTGTGTCGGGCCCCTGAAGCGACGTAGGCAGGCTGAGCTGTCTGAGTGGAGGGTGGATATCGCTAAAAGGTGAAAGCTGCTAAAGTTCCAAAGGAGGCTTCAAGGATCGAGGAGGCTCCAAGGAGGTTTTGGAACTTTAGCAGGACGCTTAACGCCTTGGGTTATATAAGGTAGCCCTTCCATTTTTCGCTTTTTAGCGATATCTACTTTCCGTTCAGATGGCTTGGCTTGCTTGCGTCGCTTCAGGGGTTTGGCGAAATCCCAAACTTTGTCTGAAACATTGTCTAGAATTGGGTTAGCAGTGTCTTCTGCTTGTGGGCAGGCGCCGGAGCATTCGCGGATCATGCCGTCATTGTGGCTGGAGTCGGTTGGTTCTGATACTTTTAATGTATCGTCTTCGGAGTCTGGAACGTGGGAGGAGGCTCTTTCTGTGCATTTGCCTTGACCAGAGGGACTGGCATTGTCGGGTGTCGGCAGGGAGCGTTCCTGGTGTTTCCTTGGACTGGGACTTTTAGGAATGATGGTGTCGTGGCCGGAGCCATTTCGCTGAGGTGCGTCGTTCTCTGGGTCTGTGTCGGGAGCGCAGGGAGCTCCCGCTGAATGGTCATCTTCTGCAGCGGTCCAGGCTCGATCTAAAGCTTCATCAATCAGCACCATAAGGGGGTCGTCCTGTTTGGATAAAACATTTGGACTTTCATTGGTGAAGTCTGGGTCGAAATCTATTTGTTTTGGTGAAATAGTCGTGGGTGGGATCTTCAGTTTAATAATTTCAGGAAACCGAAGGAGGAATAAATTGCCTGTTGGCTTTGTCCTAGTAACGTTGTTTTGGAGTGGTCTGTAAAAGATTTGCTTGAGTCTTCTTACTATTATGATTGTGCATTTGGGCGGTGATATCAATTTGCGATTCATCGGAATTGCGAGGGTCCTTGGGATGTGGCACATGTGTGGGATCTTCATCCGAATGGTTACTGCCGGGTGGGTCAGTTTCATTATCTGGAAAGAATTTAAGCATGATGAACTGAGTTACCGATGGATCCTAACAACGGTTTTTTTTAGTAGTCCACAAGGGACTTGCTTGAGTCTGGCATGCTATTGTTGTCGTTGACAATATAGCGCATTTGACTCATTTTCTGAAATTGTTTTATTTTAATTGGAGTGTGAATATCACAAGCACAATAGGTAGTAACGTGGGACAGTGTGCGGATCTTCAAGGCCATGGAAGCTTACCATCTTCATTGTTTTGCATGTAACAGCTTACATTTTTTTCAATTGCCTTTGAAGCACTGGGTCTAGTCATGGACAAGCTGTTCATAGAGGCACTTTGCCCCGCTAAAACGCAAAAATAATCAATATTATTTAATCAAAAGTACTAATCACAACTACCTTTTTATTATTTTTATCGTAAGAATCACTCAAAGTTGCGAAGTCTCATTAATCGTCAGTGCTAAAACCTGATAAGTTCGCATAAAACAACAACAATTATTTTCATAGTCAGTGCTAAAACCCGATAAGATCAAATAAAACAACAACAATGCTTTTCATAGTCAGTGCTAAAAACCGATAAGTTCAATAAAACAACAACAATGCTTTTCATGGTAACGGTTAGTTACAATAGCTTACATTAATTGTTACTTGGACTCATTACTATAAACACGGTGTGTAAAATATGACAATTCTACGTTTATTCTAGGTTAGAAAAGTAGATTACCTGTTTCCAGCTTATTACTGCAAGCTAGGTAGTTGCACTAATTTTCTGCCTCGGTCATCCATCACACAACTTTGAACACAATCATTCACAACCTTCTTTAATACAATACACCCCTTTTTAACAGCTATTTTCAATGAAATATGCAACGTCGCAGCGGTGCGCTTGCGTTCGTGACGCTACTTGTCAAGGCTGCGCATGACCATGGGGCCGTCGAAAAACTTATAGGGTTCTTCCCCGGACATATTTGAAAGAGATTTGTTAAAGGCCTCTTGCGGGAATCCGATTACTGGACTTAACATAATATTTTATTAGAGAATTGTTTCAAATAAGTACTATAAGTTTATTTGTTGGGTTCTCTTTGAATAAATTTGTATGTGCAATAAATGATATCGTAAAAGTAGAATCCAACAAATGCTTTTAACGTATTCTAATTCGTAATAAAATCCTTTAAAGTTTGCAATCGTAATGAGGTGAGACCGGGTAAGTAACAGTAACTGGTTCTACATTGTGTGTTTAGTTTGATTAGGTGTAAATATCTCGGCACTAAATACCAATAAATATACATTATGTGGTTCTTCCATTAAGTAATAAATAAAAATTAAGTCTTAAATGTAGTTGTAGTATTTAGTTTTGAATTAATAGTTGAAATCAAGTACTTATTGGGTTATTTACTCGGCATATTTCCGTGATACATGTAAAATCAGCTTATCTGATATTACCATTAGATTGACCGATACTGAATCATTCTAAAACTGTTTTTACTTTAAAATCTCACTTTTTGTCACTTATCGGGTTTCACCAGGCAACCCTCGATTTGTATCTTTATTTATTTACTTGGCAAGTTGGCAGACCTCAGGAACGGCTCTAACAATTTAGATGAAATTAACTATATACTTAAGGGTTTTCTGGAGCGAATAGGGTATTCGATCTTGCTTTGCAGACCAAAAGAGCATTCGCTGTTCTATCCCCCACTCTACGAAATCAACGAATCACGTTTCTTGTAACAATCGAATTTCGTAGAGTAGGGGGATAGAACAGCGAATGCTCTTTTGGTCTGCATGTACCTTTATCTGTGAGAATATTAAACATCCAACCCTTACCTGTACTTATGTAGTATGGAGAAATACAAAAAAAAACTAATCCGTGTATGTATGTAGTATTTAGTAAGCATAAGTATAATTTATTGCAAGAATTTAGTAACATTCAAGATACTAAAAATATGTCAATTTCCATAACCAATATTTATTTATGAGTGGATTATTTGCACTTAACGGCACATATGCCTACGGAAATATGCTGTATTTAAACTAAAACCTTATTTCCTTAGTAATAAATTTCGAAGTGTATGCATGTTTATAGACGACTGTACCTACATAAAAGTCATTCTACCTATAAAATTGGTGCGGCATAGATAACAATTCCATGAATTTCCTTAACATTTGACGTCTAAATCGGGTGGTGTTTTTAATAGCAGGCAAATTGGACATTTTGTTTTTATTAGCAGTTAAGTACCTAGTGAATGATGTAATTAATGATTTTGTTTTTTTTTATGAAATAAACAGATTAAATTTTTTTTTTTTTTTTAATAGCTAGTATAACTCAAATTATTATTATGGCCACATTCATACAATTATCCTTATAATGAGTATAAAGTCCAAACGTAGGAATTTCCTCATACATTTTATGAGGGAATTTCATTTTTGGGTAACACAACGTTGAAAACAACTCTTGCCACATGCTGCCGGTTTATATATAATCGTACAGTCGACGTCAAAGATATCATTACGGTTTAGGTACCAAAAATATGTTTACACGACTTTATTGCTTTGACATTAAGGTCGTGTAAATATATTTTTGGCACCTAAATGGTAATGATATCTTTGACGTCGACTGTACCTTGTTTTATGAAATAGAAATATACAAAACACGCCTTAGAAGTGTCTAATATTAGTGGCAAAATTTGTTTTATTTTGATTTGGTTATCAAAAAATTAAACACAAAATTCATTGTATGAAAAATAGACTTCACAAAATTCTCCATACAAAACGTCAATTTCATAGGTACCGAATGACCTATTATATTTTATATATTGATACATATTTAAACTTTCACGAGTATCTACGTGATACTACGTCTTGATAATACCAAATGTGAGTTTACGCCATTAAGACCATTTTGTTGTTATATTTCAGGCAAAAATAACAATCTTGAAGTAAATCCCGACTCCGAAGTTGTATGCAATGAACTCGAGTGCGAAGAAATTTGCCGCGTGCAAGGCTTTGCAAAAGGGGAATGCGTAGCAGGCTTGTGCAAATGTATCCAAACTACAAACACCGGTAGGTTAATTATACATAAAATTCTCAAAAATATAGTATTGTCAAGTCAAACTCAAGTCAAGTCAAACTATTCTATATTCAAATAAGCTTATTAATAAAAAAAATCGAATAGTCTGACACAATATAAAAAAAATACTACTTACCGGTTCTAACGCTAATAACAAACAAAAAAAACAAACAAAAAAGTACATTTTTTCCGATAGTTTGATTAATACAATAAAATCCTTTTTTTTGTGTAAGGCATTCAAACCATCAAAAAAACTAAAAGAAAATATTTTTTTGCAGATTTGACCAAAACTCATATAACATTTTTTGCTTCTTTTAGTCTCAATCATGAATATGCTGTTAAAATTTTTCCTCGTGGGCAACTTGTATACGCTGATTATGTGATTCAATTTTAACTATCGTGAGACCTATAAATATAATTAAACGGTTAAACGCTAGTGTATTTAGTTGCCACGCGCGACAAGTTTCAATTTTTATTAGGCCGTGGGTTTTCTGGTCGGCGACCGACGCGTGTCCGCCGCCGACGACGTTCAAATGTTTTGTTCGCGAATGTTTCAGTATGGTTTCTCTGGCACGTCGCTGGCAGCAGCGGGTAACCGACGACGTGTCAGAGAAACCACCCTCAAACATTCACGAACAAAACATTTGAATGTCGTCGGCGGCGGACACGCGTCGTTCGCCGGTCGCCGGCCAGAAAACCCACGGCCTTAGTCAAAATCATGTTCAGGTGTGGAAGAGAACCAACTTCGAGATTGCAATGCCAGAGCTTGTTATGAACAGTGTCTCAACAATCACTACCCTACCGGCTGGTGTGTAGCCGATAGATGTGTCTGTCAGAATCTTCGCAAAGGTATCAATTTCAGAATTATTTCTCACATCTCCCATGTGCACTACACTTTCATAAACAGGGTGCTCGCGAGCATTCCAAAAGATTTTAACTATGCATTCTAAACATCAAAATAAACAAAAAAAATATGAGATCTAATGTGAAATACCACCAACAAATTTTTTTTTGTCTTTTTTTGACTTTTTGAATACTTTTTAACATTTCCAGTACTTGTTATTATAAAAACTTTTTGTTAAAATTATTTATTTTTATATTTTTTTAGTGACAGGTTATTTCGACAAGTCTTTTTTTGTTTTTTTTTTTATTACCAGGAAAAAAGTGTGGTAAGTAATATTATAACACATTGTGGTGACATTGTAATCAAAAAGAAGTTTTATGACGAGTTACTGATACTGATACTGATACTGATACTAGTGGCCACTCCAGCCAGCAGTTCTGCTGCAAGGACTCGGAAGAGGTGACTACGAGAGGGAGGAAGTGTTAGTGCAAAATGGCATATGGTGTTCGCATGTCCGTCCTGCCTCACCATAAGTGGTACCGAGTCGATGGTGAATGTCAGTTTCACACCACACCGACTGAACCTCAAACACTAAAGCAATTCGGTTACTCGAGCACACCTACTCGTTTAGCACCAACGTCCGCCGCCCCACCGCAGGCATCAACAACCTGCCCGAGACACCGGAGCACCAAGTAGATAGGACGGAGTGTAGGGTTCGCAGTCAGGATAGTAGGAGTGACAGGAGGTGGAGCCGACCCGAATACAAGGCATCGTGAAGCCAGCATGAGGGAGATAGATACTATACTTGATGTGTAATATATAC